>WNWK01031699.1:0-22506 GCA_009830355.1 Cherax destructor
CATTCGCCATGGACCTGCAATATTTCGCTGGATGACCAAAACACCAGCAGTTTCTACACTGCTGTGGTGTAGGGGTCACCTTTCGAACTTGTAAACGTTGACCTGCAATGTAGACCGAAGGTGGGAGTTCACGGCAGTCAAACGTTAAACGAGCTATATTGCAAGGAAAATGTCTTTGCTTATTGGCAGGAAGGACAAAAGTGTCAACCTTAAGGATAGGAAGTTCCTGGAGATCTTGCTGCTCCAAAATGTCTTCACCACATGTCTGGAAATTCCGTTGGACAATGGTGTGTGGTAAAATGACAGTACCACTACAAGAATTAGGAGAATGATGCTTGTCAATAGTGATAGGAATAGTATCTATTGTTGTAAGGGAAAGATCTCGAGCTTGGCCAGCATTCTGGACCATGATGATGCGAGTGCCGCTCTTGAGAGCGTGAAAAGATATCTTTGCCTACATGGCGTAGGAGAGCTTTACCAATACTATGATCGGAAAGATAGGTAGTTGGAGTAGTCGGTCTTAGAGTAAAAAACTTTGTCCATTGAGTAGTGTGAAACAAAGTATTTAAGGGGAGTGCGTGACGTGCTAGTCGTTTCTGAGATGACCGAGAAGGAAGTGTTGAATCGTCATGTAAGGGTCTTGGTCGTTTGGGTGTGGGACCGGGGGTGGTTCGATGGGAGACGGGCGAGCGATTCAAATGCCGCACTGTCGAGGGAGAAGCCGGAATCAAGGTCAGAGAAGAGCGAAGGTCAGATATGTCAAAAGGGCCGGTCAGAACCCCGGTACCTGTAGCAGGTGACAAACCGGCACCAGCAAGAGGTACAGTGACATGAGAGATGTTCAAAGAGTTGTTCGTTAACGAGGCAGGGTCAGTACTGTGTGCGGTATCAGGAAGGGGCCCGGGGGTAGTGGGTTCATGGATTGGGTCAGCCATGGTTAGGTTACTTCTTTCTTTTTATTTTTAAGAAAAAAAAGAAAGAAAATATAAAAATAAAAAAAAGAATAAAAAAAGGGGGGAACGCGGAGGAATAGCTCCTAGGAGGAATGAAGGGGAGCTTAAATCCCCCTCCGTGCCCAAGAGGACCTCAACACAGCAAGTAGTGCAGATGCTGGATGGAACATGTGCCATACCCTACCCTTCATGCCAGTAAACCAGCAATCCAGGATAGCAACCTCACATCCACCGAGCCACCTCGGTGGACAAAAGAGAGGGCGGCCGGATATCCGCCACAAAGCATACCGTCTTTGGCCACCACCCCCAGAATCCGAAAGGTGGCCTCCAGAGATACACCTGTCGCCCGAAAGATACCCAAGGCCACCCCCCCCCGGGTGACGGGAGAGGGATCGGAACATCCCCAGGTGATCCAGATTCCACGGCAAACTACACCACCGCCATGGACCTCAATGGAATGGGATGGACCACGATACCCTTCCCCCTACCTAGGAACTAGAATGCCTGAGGAGAGAAGCTCCCAGGATAAAACTGGGAAGGAACAAGGGAGGGATGAGGAGGAAGGGTAGGAAAAGGGAGGATGGAGGAGATGGGATAGGGGAGGGGGAGTGGGGGGTTATTAGGTTCGGTCTGAGGAATAAGAGCAAAAGGTCTAATTCCTCAGACCAAGAGCCTCTTCACCACGCCAAGGAGCCCCCCTTGAAGAGGGCAGTTAGCTAGAAATTTGTCCCATAGCCATTTGTAAGTCTGAGAGAAGCGTCTCAGAGTGTTGGTGTTAACAGCGCTTGCCCAGAGTGCATCTTACAAGGAGGCAGTCCCAAGACAAGTTTTTATAATTACCCTGATTTTGCCTACTGTAAATAATGGAAAACCACTTAAACTTTTTTTATTATTATTAGGTAATATTTTTGTATTTTTTTGTGTGACCTAATTCATGTCTGCATAACTCATTATGATTGTAACCAGTTATAAATATGTAAATAGTTCATTCCCAATGTAACTTGTTTAGCTATCAAAACTTTGGAGTCCAGTCCCTGCACCCATTATGTGTGCCTCTATAATCTTTTGACTACCACCCACACCATGGGTATTGGGTGCATAATAAAGATATTAAACTAATTAAATTTATCATTTGCCTCCCAGCTCTTGTTCGGGATGGTTGACTTTGACTGACCTCTGGTGGAGACCTGACCAGTTGGAAGGTTTTCTACAAAATGGCATCAGCTAGCAGGAGACGTGTCAACACTGTCTGCATTGACATAATCAGAGGAGCTGTTTACCCATCTAATGCTGCTGTGGTCTTGCCTGCTATACTCCGTGATGCATATGGCATTGCTGATGAAGACTTGTATGGCATTGCATTAAACGGAGCTACCAGGATATTCATGAAATTCGCAACTTCTACAGTGTATGAGAGAACGGTGGACCGTTTCCAGGAAGACAGTGTAGTAATCAACTCAGGATTGGAAGTATGCTTAAATGATGTATCTAAGCACTACATGTGGATTCGAATAAGGAATGTGCCTTTTGAGGCCTACAATACAGACATCCGAGAGGTATTTCAGGATTATGGTGTCATTCACTCGGCTACAGTGGGACGGTGGTCTGAGGGGCCATACGAGGGGTTGCCGGAAGGATCTTTCAGCTTGAAGATGACCCTACAAAGGCCCATACCGTCGAATGTAGTCATGGATGCCTTTCGCACTCAGGTGCATGTGACTTATGCAGGACAGCACAGAACATGCAGGATTTGTGGTGCATTTGATCATGTGGCTGCTGTGCATGAAAAGAGGATTGAACGACGACCTGTGGATAGGGATGTGGTGAGGGTACAGGAGGGTGAGGCGAGTGTTGTAGCCTCAGTTGTGGTTATAGCCCCAGTAGGCAAGTGGAGTGATATAGTTGGTACTGAAGGGGAGTCGTGTCTGACTCTGCCGGCTGTGTCACAAGATGCAGAAGTTGTGGGATCTGCTGAGCACATATGTGCAGGTGCTCTTGATGTGATTTCAGATGTGCAATTACAGAAAGTGTTGGAGGGATTGATAGACAGCCCTCTGAGGGAGGTCCCTCTGGGTGATGGTGCCCAAGAGAAAGTGCAGTTGGGGGATGGAGGGGATGATATTTCGGAAGAAAGTACAGTGAAAAGCACCTTAGCTGTGCAGAATGTGGAGGTGGTAATTCACAGGGAAGATTGCAATGATGATATGGATGTGTCGGGGAATCTCGCAAGAGGTCGGTGAGGGCGTCAGATGGCGATGATGTCCTCACCCCAGGACAAACGTCTTGTAAGAAGGCATGGGTAGAGGTGGTACACCGGGGTCAGGGAGGGTTGAAGGCAGCTGGGAGGGATGAAGGGGAAAAAGGGTTATAGTAATGAGTTTGGAAACCAGAAAAATGTTGTGCAAATGACTTTGAGATCGAATGGTAAGCCCCCTTTACAGCATTCAAGTGTCTAACCATTAACGTAAATGGCCTATGGGCCGAGGTCAAGAGGAAGTGTTTAGAAGGGACTTTAAGACGTTATGACGTGGATGTGGGGTTCCTGCAGGAACACAATTTTAGGTATGGCCATGATTTGTTTCTGAAAGGATATAGAATGTTTGTGGAGAGCTCGTGTAGATTAAAGGGTGGTGTTGCGATTGTTGTAAAGGAGACCAGCCCTTTTCAGCTAATGGCATGGGAGGAGGGGAAGAGGGTAGTGCATGTTGATGGAGAATGTGAGGAGGTTAGGGTGAGTTTTCTGGGGATATATATATGCCAGCTGAGAATAATAGGACTATTAAGGAAGATTTCGTTCGAGAGGTGTTGGTGTATCACTTGCGGGGCTTCCTGGCTGTGTCGATAATGGGTGGGGATGCGTGAGGAAAGGGTAGTGACGTTAGACATCGGTTTTTCAGATCACAGGGGAGTATTGGTAGATGTGGGGTGGGTAGGTATGGTTAAAATGTGTGGAAGTTATTGGAAGCTTAATGTGCATTTACTGTTGGGTGAGGAGGGAAGGGATAGGTTTGCAGAGTGGTGGGGAGCTTTATGGGCTCAGGAGAAACAAATTGGGGATCTTGTGAGGTGTTGGGAGGAATGTGCCAAACCTAGTATTAGGGGCTATTATCAGGTGCAGGGTAGGGAGGAAAATCAGTGGCGATATGGGCTGCAGAGGTATCTCGAGGGCAGTTGAGAGGCTGTTATGAACAGGGGGGTTTATCCGGTGGGAAATTGAGGTTGAGGGGCATAGAGGACGTGCTTTGGGGTGATAGGCCGTCAGCAGGTGTTTTACGGCAGTTTAGGAAAAGACAGGAGGGGAGGATGATCATGGGTTTGGAGGTATATTATGACTTGGGAGGATATGTACAAGGGCAAATGTTGAATACGACGGATGCGATGAGTAATTATATTGAAAAAGGGGGAGTCTGGGGGGAGGGAGGGGCAGATTCTGGAGGAGGGTATCATACAAGTATTAGGGGAAGAGGAACGTGAGGCTATGGGAGGACGGATATGTGAGGAAGCAGTGTGGATGGCAGTGCAGGGTATGAGCAGGATGAAAGCCCCAGGTATGGATGGTCTTCCTAATGATTTTTATGTTACGCATTGGATAGATGTGAAGGATTGTTTGGTATCATTGTTTAATTGTATGAAAGACAAAGGTAGGATGGGGGTGACTCAATGCACTGGGGTGGTAGTTCTAGTTAAGAAGGTGAGTGGAGTAATGATTAAGGATTATAGGGCTTTGTCGTTAATATGTGCAGACTATAAGATCTTTGCCAAGGTGCTGGGGAATAGGTTAAAGAGAGTGCTTGGGAGTGTAATAGAGCATGGTCAGTATGGTATTCCTGGACGAAGCATGTATGAGGGACATGGGAGGATCAGGGACTTCATTGTAGGAAGAAGGGGGGTGTCTTGGGATTGGACTGGAAGGTGGTGTATGATAGTGTGGAAAGGGAAATGTTGTGGACAATCATGAGGAAGCAGGGGTTTGGGGAGGTGATTGTAGGATGGGCAGAAACATTATATGTGGAGGCGTGTGTAAGGGTGCAAGTGAATGGTAGGCTGGGTGCAACGGTGAGTATAGAAAAGGGTTTGCGGCAGGGTGCCCGTTGTCCCAAATCCTTTTTGCCTGTTTACAAAACCCATTTTATAGTTTGATTACACAGGGAGTGGGGGAGAGGGGAAGCTGGGGAGTGTGACTGGTATTGTTGGTTATGTGGATGATACTACTGTATTAGTGGGGGGAGAAGAGGGGCTTCGGAATGTAGGCAATATAATTCATATTTTTGGAAAGGCTACAGGCATGTCTGTGAATGGGGCTAAATCTAAGTTGTTGGAGGTGGGAATGTGGGTGGGGTGTTTTATGGGGGAGCGGTATGAGTGGCCCGTTGTGGAGCAATTAAAGATTTGTGGTGTGATATATATGAATGATATGATTGAGGCTAGGAGGGTGAATTCTGCAAGGGTGGTGGAAGAAGCACTACGTAGGATAGGAGGCTGGAAACCTGGGGAACTAGCATTGCAACAGAGGGTGATTGTTGTGAATATGATAGTGTACAGTATGTTGTGGCATGTGGCAGTGGTATACCTGTTGTTGCAGCATGATGTGTATGAATTGCAAAGGAGGGTGTTGCAGTATGTGTGGGGGTATGGTAAGCCTTGGTTGAGGAAAGAAGTGGTCATGCAAAGGGTGGGGTTTGGGACTCATACCTATTGACGAAAGGCTTACTGGAGTGTATGTAAAGCAGTGCTACATGAGGAAGGGTGGGGTTGGTGGGAAACATGTGGGTGAGGTGATGAGTGATCTGTGTAGGTGGTGGGGATGAGGGAGCTGCAAAGGTGTGCTGATATGGTGCAACTTCTGTTGGCAGTGAGGGAACCTAAGGGGTTAAAGGTTGGTGTATTGACTAGGGCAGGAGATGACAGGGACATAGTGGAGGGGGAGGCTATTTATCCTTTGTATGACTGGAGAGGGATTTGGGAGGGGTTACGTAAGTTGTGGATACGGGCGAGGGTACGGGAAAGGATGTTTAGAATTCTACATGGAGTGGTTGCCTTCCAGTCTATTTTGTTTCGGATGGGGCTGGTGACGGGGCCTGGTTGTGGTAGGTGTGGGGAAGAGGACACAGCATACCATGCTGCATATTTTTGTTCTTCTTTGGAGTCGGTTAGGGTCTGGTTCAGTGGAGCAATACGGAGGGTAGGGGGAGGGGGGATCTCGGTTTTGAGGGCATTAAGTTTGAATATTATGGGAGTAAGTGAGGCGGTGCATCGGGCTGTAATGTATTTAGTGGTGGACTTTATTTTTGTATCATGGGGTATGAAAGAGGCAAGGGGGGAGGCACAAATACAGGCAATTGCAGGTACAATCTATAGGACAAAGTGTAGGAATAAGGAAATTTATGGGAGGAATATATATATATATATATATATAGTACAGTGGTCTCTCGGTTTTCGCCAAAAATTTGTTCCAGAATGCTGCTCAAGTGCCATTACCAAACGAATTTACTTCCTTAAGAAATAATGTCACTTAGGTTACTCTATTTCAGAACCCCAAAAATACACTTGCAAGAGCACTTACGAAAATACACTTACATAAATGTTCGAGTTTGGAGATGCACGAAAACCGAGGGACCACTGTATATATATGTTTATATATTGTAATTATGATGTACAGGTATCCCTCAACTTTCACGTTTTCTACTTTCACAGGATTCACACATTCGCGAATTCCCGGCCGCCAAATTCCCAGCCGCCAAATTCCAACCACCAAATCATATTTAAGTTTCCCGCCACCTGAGCGTCCCTACTACCTTCCCACCGACCAGGCAGCCAGCCCCCACACCACTCACTCACTGAGTGTTTTCTTCATTCATTATTTGTTATTAAACTACAGTATAACATGTATGTAGTGCTATATAGTACAATATTTTACTATGTTTTCATGCGTTTTATGATTGTTCATGGTTCAATAGGTTAAGGAAGCAGTAAGTAATGAATGTACTAAATAAAGGTTATCTATCTATTACATTTATTCCAAATTGATATCAGAAACATGATAAATACCCTAGAACTGTAATAAAGATGCTGAAACGAATAATATATGCCATATTATATGAGGGGTAACAGAGCAGGCAGACCGCCACCATATATGAGATGTTTACATCAGGGTAAACATGCCTAAATCACTCTTGTCGTAAGAACAAATGCAAAAATAGCATTTATTGTTTTTAGAATAATAATAATTTATAATAATTGATCTGGAGCACTTTAAATGTTATCAGTATTTGGTAGCTGACATTTAAAGCACTCCACAGCAATTATTATTAATTATTATTATAATTATTATTATTTCCCTACTATATTGTAGGGAAATAATAATAATTATTATTATTAATATTAATATTATTATTTTCTTACAATATATTGTAGGGAAATAATAATAATATTATTATAATCAAATAGAAGCGCTAAACCACAGGGGTTATACAGCAATAATAATAATATATAATAATTGCTGTGGAGTGCTCTAAATGTCAGCTACCAAATACTGATAACATTTAAAGTGCTCCAGATCAATTATTATAAATTATTATTATTCTAAAAACAATAAATGCTATTTTTGCCTTTGTTCTTACGACAAGAGTGATTTAGGCATGTTTACCCTGATGTAAACATCTCATATATATGGTGGCGGTCTGCCTGCTCTGTTACCCCTCATATAATATGGCATATATTGTTCATTTCAGCATCTTTATTACAGTACTAGGGTATTTATCATGTTTCTGATATCAATTTGGAATAAATGTAATAGATAGATAACCTTTATTACTAATATTAGTGTAATTACACAACATTTTATTAGCACTAAGGCTAACATCCAACACCCGTGACGACTCACCAGACACTGAATGTTACTGCGCCTCTCCCTCCCTCCAATAGCTCCTCCCACTTCGTAACGATGTTAGATGGTGAATTTAATGTATTTTTCTGTAAGCTTAACTCGTTGTATGTGTATTTTACTTTTTTATTGTTTTCTGTAATATATGAGTTATGCAAATTAAAATAAAGTTATGAAGTTGGAGTTTCATTTTTTGTTCTAATGTATACATATTTAATTCAACATTTGGCATCATTACAAAGTGGGCAGAGCTACAGCAGAGGGAGAAGCAGTGTGTCAGTAACTTGATTCCCCATGACACTTCACAACACTTATAAAATACTATTGTATAATTATACTATTACAGGCCTCCCTCCACAGCCAGCTCATGTCAAAATAACATGTATATAGTACATTATTTTAAGATGTTTATATGTGTTTTACGATTGTTCATGGTTCAATAGGTTAAGGAAGCAGTATTGTATTATATTTACCTACAATATATTGGGGCACCAAACATTCGCGATTTTTCAACATTCACGAGGCTCTTGATCCCCTAACCCTCGCGAATGTTGAGGGATACCTGTATATTTCCATTTCTTATAATTTTATATTGCTGATATTTTCGATATTAGCTAAATCGTTAATATCTTGCTTTATATTATTATTTGACTTAGCTATATTAATAGGTAGGATGTTACATTTTACACTATTGTGCTCATTTGTTCGAGAGTGTTGATACTGCCCGAGTTGGCAAACTACCTTGTTAATTACCACTCTCTTGTTTGTGTCAGCCTGTACCTCGCACCGTCCTGGAGTAGCATGTGAGTCACATGATCACACCTGTGGGAGGTGACTGCCCCCCTTCATCGCTCTCTCCTCTGCTGACCCTCGTTGGAGCAACACCTCGCTCTTGTCTCTGCTTGTTTTCTCGTCATTTAGACTCTGTTTGGTAGAGTATGTTCTCGGTGGTGAGTGCTATTACTTGCTTAAACTTTATACTATAAATCAAATTTTGAATCTTAATTAATTTTATATCATATTTACTATCTGTCCATTTAATTTAGTCTCCATTTATATATTCTCTTGAAATAATTCTCAACAAATCAATGCCTAGTACTGCCTTTCATCCAATAACTCCTTTACTTGAAGCTTTAAAAAATAATTAAGGTGCTAATTCTGGTGTTAAAGTGTTTTACTCTCATTGTTTACTATTATATTCCCTAAAGTGTTTACTCTCATTGTTTACTATTATATTCGTTTTTATTTTTAAAATTTATCTAACTGCCACAGTTCTATATTACTTTTATTACAATTTAACAAATTTACTCTTTTCATTGTTTGCTATTATTTTCCCTAGCTCTTTTTTCTATTTAGAATAATCCATAGTTATTAACCCTTTACCAGGCCAGGGGGCCTCAATTTGTTCTCAATGGGTTTAGGCCTAAAATAATAAACGACAATGAAACAAATATTTCTTAGAATCTTATATTCAATATAGGTTGAAAATTTATGTCTCAAATTTGAGTGGCTAATTAAGTGCATTTGTATAAATTAACTAAGGTACAAATTCACGTGCCAAGAACTCTTTGAAATATCCTATATTTCTGTGAACAATTGTTCAAAATTGTAATAATCCAATAGTTACTAAGAATTTAATCTAGTACCATATTATTAAGTTTAGTATTATCCATTGTTCTCAAGTCTAGTTATAGAATCACACCAAATCTTATGATTACAGGAATTGATCCTGACATCAACTATTATTAAATGACTTACATGATTCCAACAGCAACTGCAACTATTACACAGCAAATCAAGCAAAGACA
This sequence comes from Cherax destructor, assembly GCA_009830355.1. Classification (NCBI taxonomy): domain Eukaryota; kingdom Metazoa; phylum Arthropoda; class Malacostraca; order Decapoda; family Parastacidae; genus Cherax; species Cherax destructor. The sequence continues at coordinate 9,645 of WNWK01031699.1, forward strand.
TTACTCAGAGCCAACAATAACATAACTATCTTCAATTACAATGTTAGATCTTGAGCAAACATTATGATGACCTCACAGCACTACTCCAATCCCTCCAGACCAATATGTCAATCATCACACTCACTGAGACCTGGCTAAAGCCTGATACTACAGATGTCTATGCCATTCCAGGTTACACAGCCATTCACAACTGTAGGACAGATCAGCGAGGGGGTGGAATAGCTATATATTACACAGATCAACTTGAATGTATCAATAACTCTTGCATAAGGATGAGCATGGAGAATATATTATAGCTAAATTTAAATCAAAAGACCTGCAAAACCCCTCACAGTGATAAACATCTACAGATTACCAGTCATACATTCACAACTTTAGTGAAAAACTAGGAAACCTGATAACTGATGCACACATGAACAAAGACCATTTGCTGCTCACAGGAGATTTCAACATAAATCTCCTACACGACCAGGACCCACAAGTAACAGAATTCACAAACACTATGAGCAACTGCTTGTTACTACCAACAATATCAAAACCTACAAGAATCTCCGAGACTAGTACCTCATTACTAGACCACATCTGGACTAACACTATATCCCCTCTAAAATCAGGCATAATCACAGACAACACCACAGACCACTACCCGACCTTTCTATAACCAACCTTGGTAAATTGCCCCAAGATATTACAAAAGTTACCTTCAGACTACACAACGAGTCAGCTGTTAATAACTTTATAACAGCTATGATTAACATTGACTGGCATAATGAGTTAGAAACATATTCAGATACTAATGAATGCATCAAGAATTTCCTTAAAAAAAACCCACCACCTCTATAACAAACATTGCCCTAAAAAAACAGATCACAGCTAAGAGACTTAACAATCCCTGGCTAACACCCAGCATCCTTAAATCCATTAACAAAAGGCACCAATATGAAAAACAATACAGAAGAGGTCTAATAACCAGAGAACAATCCAAACGCTACTCATCAATCCTTACCAGCCTGATAAGAAGGTCAAAAAATTGTATTATGAGAACAGACTCAGAACATAAAAGGTGATATGAAAAAGATCTGGAAGACCCTATCTGCAATTCTAGAAATAAAAAGATATCGAAAAACAACACCATAAATTATCAAAAACAGATGAACCCCTACCTCACCTACTGAGACAGCAAACAAACTTAATGTTTTCTCCACCATAGGAAAGAATCTAGCGAGTAAATTCCCAAGCTCGAACACCCGTCCAACAGACTACGTCACAAACACCTACCCTAATACACTATTCCTAGCTCCTACCAACCCAATTGAAGTCTCGCCATAATCAACACCCTTAAAAACAAGGCAGGAGACATATCAGCTTACCACCTTTTATGTACAAAAAGCTTCACAGGTACTGTCACCAATTATAGCAACACTATTCAATAAATCCATTGAAGCCTCTACCTTCCCATCAATTCTCAAATAGCTAGGGTCACCCGATCCCAAGAGGTGATCAAACAGACTTGAATAATTATAGACCAATTCTCTAATTTACCACTGCTTTCAAAATCTTCAAAAATTAATTCATAGACAGATCTATTCCTACCTCGTCTCACACAATGTACTCAACCCTGTCAATTTGGATTCAGGACAATCAAAAGCACAAACGATGCTATTATGCACATGTTGGAGTTAATATACAGTAGGACGTCATTTAGCACGATAGATACGTTCCTGAAAAAGTGTTAGATAATTTTCATTTTAAATGATTAACAGAATTTAAAGGGAAATAGGGTTATGTTTTGAGAGTCCCCAAAAGCCAAACAATTTTTTTTAGACCAAAAAATCTTTGCAAAAAATTAAAACAATATGTAATTTTAGTTCATTGTCATGATCTATTCCCGTTTTAAGACTAAAATGCAATAGAAATAATAGTATTTTTCCCTTTAAAATTTTGGGGTAATGATGTTTGTGGATGGTAGTGAAGAGTGGATATTTGTCTCACTGAGCTGAGGGGGATATGTAATTGTGGCATTGTCATGATTCATTATCAAGACTACAAATGCAATAGAAATAATAGTATTCCCCTAAAATTTGGTAATGATTTTTGGGAGGTAGGGAGGGGATATGGATGGTGTCCCACTGGGCTGAGGTGGATGCTTGTGGTTGTGGGTGGGTTGGATGGTGAGGTTCTGGTGCTGAAGTCGATGGTTGTATTGCAGTGTAAAAAATTTCCCAATGGATCTCGGGGGTTTTTTTTATTCTGCATTACATTATACAGCTTGAGCGTGTAAAAACAAATGGTTAGACCCGCTTCCCCACTGCTTCTAGCTTGTCAGGAGTCCTCTTCAGTGAAAAAGTCTCACTTAGTGAAAAGGGAACTGCTCACGAATCGCTGCAATGTTAACCCTTTCTTCAGGCTCTTCATCTTCTTCGTTATCTCCCTCCCCATCATATCATTCATATCTTCAAACCATCACCTGGTAATATCCTTTGCCAGCTGAAAAATTTTCCCCTGAACCTGACTCAAGAAAGGGGAAAACCGGGAAAGAATTTAAACCCTAGAAGTCTCAACTTTCCCCAGCCTGCATTTAATTTGTTTGCACTTATTCCATGACTTTCAGCAGCTTGATGGCACCTGCACTTTCTCTTCCCTGATTTGATAAAAGTTCGTGGTTGGTATTTTTTTTCCAAAACACCTGTCTGGCCAGCATTAAAACTTGCTGGGGCCCTCATAGCCACCGGAAAAAATTTCCTAAAATTTCAGAGGAAATTACTTTTTAAAAGGATCATTAAGAATTTCACTTGAAAACTTAATATTATAACTTATTATGCAACTTAAATTTCTTGAACCAGCCTGTGGTAAAACATAAAAGCCGTTAAACGGGGCCTTTCCCTTTATCACACACTGCAAACAACTGAAAGGGCCCTTTTTCCTTAATTAAGGGGAAAACCAATGGTCACCTTTCTTTGTTTTCTGTCTGATCCACTAAGCAAAAGTTTTCAGTTTTATTTACTTGTTGGGACCTACGGTCTTTCCCTTTCTGCGGTAAACATTTTGGGTTATTCATTCCGCTCGAATTTCCTTCATTCTTCCAATCGTAAAAACCCGACGCCCTTTAAAGGCCACTTTTCCCTCACATATCCCCCCTGAGCTCACTTTTGTTTTACCCCAAACCCTTCATTTTCTTTGAAACCTAGACTTGAACGCTTAAACTTTTTCTTGTCATTTGTTTAAAACATTTGATGCTTATTGGGTGCCATGATTTCTGAAATTTTTACCAAAATGCAATGAAATTGGAAATAAATTTAAAACACAGCGAGCTTCCCGATATTTATCGCCCTCATGTACGAACCAAACTGAACGTGGGGGGGAGGGTTTGGTGAGGGGGGGGGGGATGGAAAAGGAATTCCCCACTGATTCAATTGGTTTAACCACACAGTGGACCCCCGCAAAATTTTTCCCTCCGCTGAACTGCAAAAAAATCTTTTTCGTAAGATGATAATGTGTCGAAAACTTAAAAACGTGCAATACCGGTAATTAAAAATAACTTTGCCAAATGACGTCCTACTGTACACCGACTGAGAAGAAAATCCCACTGGGGAAACTTTATTGATCTGAAAAGCTTTGATACAGCCCCCCAGATTTACTGCTCACAAAAATTTGCACACTAAGGCATAAGGGGGAACCCCCCAACTACCCAAAGTCATACCTAGCAACAAAGGCAGGAAAAATGGGGCAACCCTTTCCACAACAACATAGCGGGGTCCTCAAGGAAGTGTCCTGGGGGTACCCTATTTCATTTACAAAAAAATGACCTACCGAATGCATCACAACTCACTCAAACCCATTTTTTTTGCAGATTACACAACATATGTCTTCTCACCCAAATCCATTATACTGGCCACTGTTAAGCCAATTACAGAAAATATCAAAGGATGACAACTAAAAAGCTTTTCTCTTAATACTGAAAAAGATCTCATACAGTTAAAAAAAAAGCCACAACTGTTCCATCAACATAACGCCTAATGGTTCACCCATCACAAGACTCCGAGAGGAAAATTTTAAGAACCACCTTGAAGCGCAATTCCAAAAAACACAAAAAACAAATTTCCAAGAAAATCTCAAAGAAGTAGGGCATATTGATACGTTTTTATGTGCCCACAATAACTCTCCTTGCACTATATCATTCACATCCCCCCTATCTCACCCATGGAATCAAAAAGGATTTAACAACATAAAATCACTAGACCACTCATAACCTAGAAAAGGCGGTCAGAATGATAACAAATTCCCACCCCTTAGCATACTCCACCAATATTCAAAAGTTTGAAACTACTCACCCGTGAAAGAAGATTCATACTTATTCTCCTTGTGTGCTACTACATATAAAACTTCCTACACTCTAATATAAATCGCTGTAAATTCCTCCTCACCCAACTTTAATAGGACCCATGACCACAAACACAAGACACAGATCACTTTACACATACCCTGAGTCTAGTGACTTTCTACCAACTCTATGTGCACCCTATGCACATAAGCAAACCAAATCTGGGAATTCATTACCAGTAAATATTAAGATAATCTTGTCTGAAAATCAATTTAAGACTTCACCCAAAACCACCTACCTACCCAAAACTAAATAATCATACTAGCAACCATTTCAAAATGCTCAATATTACTTTCCCTGTAAGATAATTCCACTTAACAATATGTTAATAATATGTTTCACAATTTACCCACCCATAACTTAAATATCAGTACTAGTTACTTTCAAAACAATGTCATTTTCTTGAAGATAATCTCAATTTATATTGAACATTCTCCTAAAGACTCACAGAATTTAGAACCCTTAGCCTGTCCACACGTAGATACGCTCACGTATGACGTCCCGAACGTAGTTCCACGTTTTATTTTTCATCTTCCAAATTTAGCGAGTTAGGCCTGTGGTTTGCCCAGACATGAGGAGAATCATCTGTGCCCTCATGCAGTATTAAAAATCTGGGACCACTTAGGTACCTTGTGGAGCACCAGTTCAATTGAGCAAAGCAAAGTGACAAATACTGGGGGCAAAACACCAGAGATCTTGTACTGATGTCATGTCGCATTAAGACTTCATGGTAAGAGGAAAGTAAAAGAGGTTAGATAAACACATGAGTGGTTGTGGGTGGAAAGAGTTGAACTGACCATTTGTGCCACTTGGTCTGATGCTGCCCTTCCTTCAGAGGATGGACCTGACCAGCGGTCATTGGTCCAAGCCAGGTGACAGCTGGACCAGCCTTGCATGGGCTGGTAATGCCAGTGTCTCTTCCTTTCTTATGTCCTTACAACAGTATTCTGCAGGCTGGATATTTGGGCTGTCTCCATCTGTCTATAACTCCGCCCATCTTTGTCCTGTCTATATCTTGTCTGTCTATATCTATACGTTCTATCTCTCTCTCTCTCTCTCTCTCTCTCTCTCCTCTCTCTCATGTACACATAAGTAGTTAAATATTATATATAGTGTAAATCATCAGGGATAACCCAAAATCTAGCAAAGTGCTATAATGCTCAGAAATAAGATGACAACATGACCGCAAGTAATATGCACTACTGACCGTGTATAATACTCCATATTTAATAGCCGCACCTGAGACTAGACAAGTAGACGGGAAAGACACAACAGCACAGGCAGACAGAAAGACAGATAAGTAGAGGACAGAAATAAGCAGAGCTGACAAACAGACAGATACAGTAGACAGATAGATACAGGTGATAGACAGATACATAGATAGATAGAGATAGATAGAATAGAGATAGATAGATGAGACAGACAGATATATAGAGCCAGATAGATGATTGAAAAGGGAGGGTTCCTCCAGCACCGCTGACATTTATCAAATGTCACTGGCTGTCAAGAGTTATCTGACATCATTTCAATACACCATCTTCAAGGAGTTTCCATATACTCCAGGCACACAGACAGAAAGACAGGATACAAAGAGTTTTAGATACACAGACATGTGAGATGAGACATACACAGATACAAACAGATCTAGATGGCTAAGATGTTGCACAGAGGATAGACAGATGACAGATAGATTGTATGATAGATAGACAACAGATAGATAGACAGAGCAGACAGACAGATAGATAGATACAGACAGATGATGACACAGATAGATAGATATAGAGGATAAGGAGGAAAGAGCGAGGGTTCCTGCACACATCTCCTTCATCAATGTCATACTCATTTTATCAGTAGTTATCTGCACTATTGACAACAGCATTCTTCAAGGAGTTTCCATACTCCTGATGTCTAAATATTGTTAGACCTATAAACATTCTGTATATTTATAGATACAGTAATGAATCTTCCAAGGTAGGCAAAATGTTCATCTGTTGGGTGTGATTTGGTGACTATTTGGAGGCCTTTACTCCAGTACATAGCTATTTAGTGTTAGAACAAAGATTGGCTATATGAAAATCATATGAACTATTGTAAATCAGTAATTATTTAAATGCCCATAAAAATTATATAATTAAAATGAAACTAGACAAAAAGTATCGTATATCATTTGCAGTGCTGCAGGACTGATGTTTCCATTAAAGAGCATCCAGCACCAAATTGGCGGGTCGGTATCTCTAAAGTACTAAGCCCTAAACTTTTTTTAAATATCCTGTTTATAAAAATGCGCTTTCATTGTGGGAAAATGATTTTTTTTTTCAAAATATTCAGTGCAATGCAGGTAAACGCGTATATCCATAAATGTGTGTGGACAGTCAAGGGTTAATATCATCATATTATGCAATTTGGGGTTCATAATATCAGATCATAGTTGTAATTTTGAAACAAACTAACTAGAATAAATCAATAATGGCACCTTAATATTATGTGTACATGAATAAGGTAATTTCTGGTTAATACATTTTTCGCTCCAGAATGCCGCTGTCATGCTACTACTAAACAAATTTCATCCCCATAAGGATAATGTAAAAGCACACTTGGTCCTTTAGACCCCAAAATATAATTACAAAAGCATTTGAAAATAACCATATAAAAGGTTAGTTTGTGACCATCGTGAAACTAAGGTAACAGTGGACCTCATGTTAACGTAAACTGTTAATCCATTCCAGGAGCTTATTACTTATCTGAATCTTCGCACTAACCTTATTTCCTATAAGAAATAATGTATCATAATTAATCCGTCTACAAAAAAAAAAAAAAATATTCACTAAAAATAAAATATAAATAATATCACTTTACCTTCATTGAAGAGAGACTTGCAGCATCTGGAGGATAGGGAGGATTACAGGGGCATGAATGTCACACCCTGCGCTCACACTCCTGTACGCTCGCCAGCACCCCTAGCTAATGTTCAGCACCCCTGCAGCGCCTGGCACCCCCGCATGCCCACACTCCCTGCATGCCTGCTAATTCTGCATGAATGCTAATTCCCGCACAGAATGCTACACTCCCTGCACACGCCTGTCACACCCCTGCATGAATGTTACACTCCCTGCATGCCTGCTTACACTCCCTGCATGAATGCTACACTCCTGCCGAATGCTACACTCCTGCATACCACTGTCAGGTGCCACTAGGAAGCTTTATACCCATGGTGACTTATTTCATATGCGACAACTCCACTATAAACCAACAAAAGATACCAAATATATTTAAATCTTGCGATACAGGTAATGTTCTCTCACGGCAACAACGCCCACTAAGGCCCCGCTTATGCCGGAGCAGGCGAGACACGCCCAATACCTTTCGCTTAACTGAAAGAATTTTCATAACCGACACAAAAGCTTTCGCTTTCCGCTTCAACTTGAACCTTCGGCACCGAGGGTCCACTGAAAACACTGTAGTCTATAAGTCACTAGATTAAGCTGCCCCAATGCCATAGCATGTCAGTATCTCTCCTTGTACCCAGTTTATTGTAAATTAGAGTAGACCGTCATTTAGCACGAGATTATATATAATGCTATGTGGGTATTGCACGATTGAAGAAATCATGACATTATTATTTATCTAAATACTACGTAAAATGATATTACACGGTTCATGGGAGAAAATTTTGAACGTACGGTAGCCCAAAGATGGTTGGAACCATTGAGTCAGTGTGGGGTCCTACTGAGGGTATTGCTTATGGAGTCTCACATCATGCTTAATGTCAGATCTAGAGAAGGTTTTGGAAGAAATGCCAACACGTAACCTATATCAGTCACAAGAGAGAAGTGTTAGGCTTCAAGACAGCAAAGGACTGCATGAACTTTCGTTCTTTCGCAATGCATCAGGTGACTTCAAGTGTGCTTCCAATCCTGTAAGGCTTAGAGGAAAAGGAATTTGTTTTCCTTCCGCAAACTGTAAGTTTATTCAGATACATGGGTCTTGCGGAGCTTGAGCACGGACCCTGCAAACTAAATTGTGGTGGGCAGTTCATTTGATTATCATACACAGCATATGTGTAAAGAACCTATGGATAACTCCAAAAAAGTCAGACAAAGGAAATAAGTCACTCTGACTTTGGGTTATCCTAGGCCCTTCACATGCTGCTATATGTGCATGATAACCCCGAACTGCATCTGTGTGTATACCTGAATAAACACTTGCTAGTTTGCAAGGAAAACAAATAACCATTCTCAGCCTTGTTGCTGTTCAGCGGGAACACCCACATCCTGCCACCCCGGGTCCCAACCATTCCAGCATTCAGACGATTTGACAATGCCACAAACAAGTCCTCTGAGAGGGAGGAATTGTGTTTTGATCTTAAATTAATATAGAACTCTTGTATCTGCAAGTAATCAAAGTATGTTCAGCGGAAAGAAAAGGTATGTTTACTTAAGTCTTAATTCAATCTATAGTGACATTGACAAGATATAACCCGTGTTGTAATGAAGGGTTACTTGAAAATAATAAAGAGGTAAACACAGGCCCAGTGACTGACTGACTTCACTGACTGACCTACTGATCGACTGACCCCATCAATTGACCTGACCGACTAATGATCAGAAATTGATTCTGACTGACCTTACTGACTGACTGACTTGACCGGAGAATTGACTGACCACTGACCGACCGGACTGACTGACTTACTGATGACCGATCGACTTGACCATCCTGACTTGACCGACTGACCGACTTGATCACTTATCATTCTGACCGGACTGAATTTGACTGACTGACTGACTGACTCATTGACTTACCGAAATTGACTTGACTGACTTATCACAATTCTGACCAACACTTCACTTCGATTAACTTTACTGACCGACTGACTTGACTGAATAATCCAAATGACTTGACCGAATTTCGACTCCACTGACCGAATGACTTGACTGACTTACTCAATTGAACGGCTTGACCGACTTAATGACCGAATGACTTGACTGACTTCATTCGACTGAACACTGGATCGACTTACTGACCGAATGGACTTGACTGACTTACTGACTGAAACGATTTGCACTGACTTTCTGACTGGTAAATGACTTGACTGACTTTCTGACTGAATGACTGACTGACCGAATGACTTGACTTGATCACTGTACCAGACTTGACTGACTTACTGAACACTGCGAAAGTTAGACACTCAAAAGCATCCACGACTCCAGTACCAGAACCTCTACCACATCCACCTCTGGGCCCAGTAGGCCACAAAGACAACTTCACTCTCTTCACAATCATCCAATGCTCATCTTCAGCACCTACAATTTGCTGTGTGCTCATTACTCTTGTTATATTTGTAGTCTTAAGCAGCAAAACAAATATAATACATCACATAATGAACCAGCAATCATATATTCACTTTTATTTTGCAAAGATCTATTGGTCTAAAAACTGTTTGGCTTTGGGGACCCCAGGAATGTAACCCTATTTTCCTATAAGTTATGTTAATTATTTGGTTAATTAAATTATCTAACACGAATTTTCAGGAACTAACTATTGTGCTCAAATGACGTTCACTGTACCAATACCCATGTAAATCTGCAAATGAAATAAAATTTACTTTACTTTACTTTACTTTATGTGGACTCTGGTGTAACTCAGTCCACAGAGAATAGTCAGACTTACAAGAAAATCTGATCGACTCACTGCTCAGATATTCTAGAGACTGCAGCATTAGCTGACAATTACGAAATTTCTAAACCTGTACGTACTAAACTCAGAGAGAAACAATGTAATCTAAACGGTGTCCTAGGTGTTGGCAAACCAAGCCAGCTTGATCAGTGCCGAATTCAACACTCCTGCTACTGTAACTTATCTTCTCACCCAGGAAAATTGACAACTTGAATCTGTCTCTGTAGCTACTGAAGTCTATTTCTGAGAAGAAGAAAGTAAATGTACTACTGTCTTAGGAATACTAGAGAGTATTGCTAGAAGGTTTAAATATCTTTTTTATTATAACTATACCCATCCTGGCTTAGAATAAAAGATTATGAAAGATAATGGGTCCAGGGATCAGTCCCAAAGTTTTGATAGCTGAGCAATTAAGGTGCTAATGAACTCACAAGTTACAAAGGCATTAAATCATGTAAGCAAATTTATACTTACTTTATTATGAGAACATGGTTACAACTCATGAAATAAATTATAAAGTAATGAGCAATTCACTTTATCTACACCTGGTTTACAATCTGTAAATTGGGAGTCTTTGGTGCAAAGTTAGAAAGAGGATAAGAGAAGATAATCAAATAGCGGTTGATGCTTTCCCACACAAGTCGATCCTCTTTCAGAAATAAGGGCACCAATATCCCAGTAATACTTCCTCGATCCCGCTGTTTTGAGAATGTTTCTCAGAATAGATGACAAGGTCAGAGACTGTATCCAATCTAGAAGATTCGGCTTCAGCAACAGTCCCTAGCCTGAGAGGCAAAGAGACTACTAACTGTTGTTGAGATAATTATCTTCCTGAGACACCTCAGAAATATCATCTTGTTAAGAAGATGTACTGTCTTAACCAATGACATACTTATACAGTGGGACTTCAGTTTCGTAAAACTCTTACCCTGAAGTCTGCTTCAAGCGCCATCATCAACGAATTACTCCCAAGGAAAATGTCACGAGGTTAGCTCCATTTCAGACCCCTAAAACACTTCCACAAGCACTTGGCAATATTATACTTCTACACCAACATTGCCGGGGTTTACTTAAACTCGGTCCACTGTATCAAGATGATGTATTGTTAGAAGCCCACAGGCTCTAGGAAAAGTACCTCTTCAAAGTACAAGCATTGAGACAAGACATTATACTACTATATTCTGTGTATTTCCAGTGGTGGCCTCTCATCAGGTCAGTGGACTTGTTGATAGGAACGAGTATCCTTCTGTTGGAATTGTATGGTGAACCACTTATACGATATAATAACACCGATGATAATTATGCCATTGAAGTTGTAGAGTATAGCCTATTTTATTTCCTCCTCAGTGCACTATCAAGTTATGTCATGATAACAGTAACATGTTGAAGAAGTTATTATATATAGTAATTACTTAGGATAACCCAAAAATTCCAGGCAAAAGTGCCAATGCCTTGTAGATATAAGACATAATAGTTAAGGATCATGCTATCATTTACTGTCACTTCTGCATTAGGCACACCTGGGTTGGTTTACGAGCCGCACCTGAGACCACAAGCAGACGGAAAGACACACACAGACAGAAAGACAGATGCTTAGTATTAGAGTTGTATTTACATGAGCCAGACAAACAGAGTTGATAGATGGTATACAGACAGACAGGATGACACAGGGACAGACAGACATTGAAAAGGGAGGGTTCCTCCACTGCCGATATTTATCAATGTCACTGGGCTTACTGCCATCTGACACTCTGTCAACACACCATCTCTTCAAGGAGTTCATAAAGAGCAGTGGAACCCCGACTAACGCTCCAACGTTAAATCGTAACGAACGTTTTTCGCAGCTATTTTCTCGTGGAAGAAACCACAGACCTGTCCACCTGTGGTGAGGCAGACAGACCAGTGAAGCATTGTTTACACTTGAAAGAACATTACCCCAGCTGCGCTCATTCAAACATCTCACATAGTAGTGTCTCACTTACGGTCCCCAAACACCCTTTTATGTAAAGTTGGATTTTTTAAATGCTTTGCAATTGTAATTTTGGGGGGTAAAAGGACTAGTCTATTTTACATCATTTCTATGAATAATCTGCTTGGTAATGTATAGACACTGAACAGCATTCTAATAAAACAAGATCAAATGGGTACCACTGTACTACTTGTTGTTGTGTTTTTGGTTGGTCTCAGTGACTGTCACTGTAGCCAAGTCACCACATAATCCAAAGTAGCTTCCCTAGTGGCACCCCAAAGAGAGGAGGGAAGGAGGCAGCTCTCTAGTGCTTGGGTGAGATGTGGCAAGGCCATGTGAGCCTGAGTTGCAGACATTTGCTGAAAACACCACCTGAGTGTTAAATGAGCCACATCCAGCAAAAACTCACTTCATGACAGACAAGGTTGTAATTTCGGGCAAAATATTAAAGAGTCAGCCAGAAACAGAGGATCAGGATGAAGAGTTTCAATGAGGTGTGGATCCAGTGACTTTGTTGGTCCTAGTGGCATTGGAAAGAAAAGAAGGAAGTAACCTGACAAGGACTTGTTACCTGAAGCCTGAGGGGACACCTTCCAACGCTCAACACCCCTTCCTGTCATCTCTCATCTCCAGATGCCTGCAACCCCTCCATAAAGGCGGCAATGTCATTTATTAATCTGCCTGCCATTTGGTGATGGTAGGCATTTATAGTTTTAATAATGTTGTTTTGTATGTAGAACTATAATTAGTAAATGCATTTTGTGAACATTTTGGGTGGAACGGATTATTTGGATCTATATCATTCCTTATGGACAGTACTTCAAAATTAATCTTTTCGT
>WNWK01031700.1:0-22505 GCA_009830355.1 Cherax destructor
ATATGCATAATTAGTTTAAAGAACTTGAAATAGCTGGCATCCCTGCGATATCTGGAGAATGCTTCATTTGATCGCATTCAAATTTGAAGCCCTGGTGTGTTTCCCAGACAGGAAAAGTTCGTGTTGTTATTCCGTTGCATACATCCAAATTGGCTAAGTTTACTAAATAGTGATAATGATTCCCACTCATCAGTAACTAAAGAACGCCTCTTCTAATCGACTTCAAAATATTAAGGTTGATGCAGCTCATGCAATGGATGACGTCGTGTATGTTCAGAATATGTAGATGCAAATTTATAATTTTACTGATTATTATTATAATCAAATAGAAGCGCTAAACCACAGGGGTCATACAGCGCAGCAGGTTATTGCAGGATGCAGGGAGAATGGGTTGTAAGAGGGAGATGGATGATTAGTAGGGTATGGAGTGCAGCAAGACAGTGGATAGTGCAGGGAGAGAGGGTAGCAAGAGATCAAGGTAGAAGGGACTGAGGGAGGTGCTAGAGGTTTAGTCTTCAGAGTTTGTGTAGTAAGTCAGTTTCTGTCAAAAAGTCAACGAGAGAGTCAGGATTAAAGGAGGGTCCATCAGCAAGAAGGGAAGGTAAAGAAAGGGCCGCAGAGCGAAGATGCCGTTGGAGGTAAATTCTGTGAGCTCGTTGATAAAGTGGACAGTCCAACAGAATATGTCGAACAGACATTGGAACCTGACAATGCTCACAGAGAGGGACAGGGAGCCTCTCCATGAGATACCCGTGAGTAAGACGAGTGTGGCCAATGCGAAGACGGGAGAGTGTAGTCTCCCAACCTCGACATTGGTGACAAGAAGGCCAGAAACCTATACTCGGTTTAATAGAATGAAGTTTGTTATTTAGCAGGTCAAACCAGCGTTGTTGCCAACGGGTGCGAAGGTGGGTAGCAATGACCGCAAAATAGTCCGTAAAAGGAACACCTCTATATGAAACTGGAAGGTCATGTACTGCTGACCGCGCAGCAGTGTCTGCCTGTTCATTGCCCTGTACGTCAACATGACCAGGGACCCAACAAAAAACAATATCTTTGTGCTTGCTAAAGTTACGGCGTAACCAAAGGTGGATACGAAGAACTAGGGGTGAGGTGATCAATTTTACGGATAGCCTGTAAAGCACTAAGGAGTCTGAAACGACCACAAATGGTGATACAGGCATAGATGCAATACGGGTAAGTGCCACAAGAATGGCATACAATTCAGCCGTAAATATGCTAGCCGAGGGAATAGATGCCCCGCACGACGCTGTCGGAAACACTGCTGCGAATCCGACGCCGTCAGACGACTTTGAACCATCAGTGTATACTGCGATGGCATGGGAATGAGAGCGGAAGTGGTCTAAAAAGCAGAAGCCGCCGTAGGGGCGGGCTTTCGCGCAAGGGAGAGGAATAGAACAGACACGGACAGCAGGAACTTCCCAAGGGGGTAGGGGAAAGGGAGATGTCACATGAACATATAGAGGTGGTAGCTGAAGGGACGACAAGAGTGAATGTAGACGAAGAGAAAAGGGACGAAGTAAGCAGGGACGACGAACAAATAAAGAGCATCTACTAACATCTGTAACAATCCTATACATGGAAGGATTGCGCAGGTCATGAGAGCGAACATAATAGCGAATGCAATGTGCATCACGACGATCGGACAAGGATGGAATGTTCGCTTCTACATAGAGGCTCTCAACCGGGGTAGAACGAAATGCACCAAGGCATAAGCGTAATCCCTGGTGATGGATGGGATTAAGGATGGAAAGAGTAGCAGGGGAGGCCGCCGAATATATCTGGTCACCATAGTCGAGTTTTGATAAGATTAGGGCTGAATGTATACGAAGGAGAGTTCTACGATCAGCCCCCCATGAAAGATGTGCGAGGGTTTTAAGAAGGTTCAGCCGGCTGTGACAAGTTGCCTTCAGAGAGGTAATGTGAGGTTTCCAGGACAATCGACGGTCGAACAGGAGGCCGAGAAACCTGACTGTATCACGTTCTGGGATACGTGAGCCGTATAGGTACAATGGATGATCAGAGACCACTGAACGTCTAGTAAACGTAATTTGATGAGTTTTGCCACTAGAAAATTTAAACCCGTGAGTGGTGGCCCAATCAGAAACCCGGTTGATGGCATGCTGGAGGGAAACTGCAATGAGGTGACAGTCAGCACCTGCACAAGCTATAGCAAAGTCATCCACATAGAGCGATGACCAAATATTGGATGGGAGAACAGATGCCAGATTATTTATAGCAAGCAGAAAGAGTGTTGTGCTCAGAACACATCCCTGGGGGACACCTTCAGCTTGGACAAATTCCGGGGAAAGTTCATTACTAACCCGGACCCGGAAATGTCTGTCAGTTAAGAAGGCCTTAAGGAAGAATGGTAGGTTTCCTCGGAGGCCTAAGGAGTGGGCCTGGGCCAAGATATTATATCTCCAAGTTGTATCATAAGCCTTCTCAAGGTTGAAAAATATAGCGATAACCGAGTGGTTATTAGCAAAGGCATTACGAATATACGTATCCAAGCGCAGCAAGGGGTCAATGGCAGAACGGCCCTTACGGAAGCCATATTGACTACGGGAGAGACTATTGTGTGTCTCTAAATACCACATCAAACGTCTATTAACTAGACGTTCCATCACCTTGCAAACTGCACTGGTAAGAGCGATGTGACGGTAGTGAGAGGGATCACGTCCCGTAGTACCTGGTTTGCGAAAAGGGAGAACAATAGCAGACTTCCACAGCTGGGGAAGAACTCCTTGCGACCATATAAGATTAAAGAGTCGTAAGAGGACAGTAAGAGCAGACTGATGTAAATGCTGTAGCATACGAATATTTATGCCGTCTGGCCCAGCTGCCGATGATCGGCAAGCAGAGAGTGTTGCCTCCAGTTCTTGAAGGGTAAAAGGCACATTATAAGATTCTTCTCTAAGAGAAGAAAAATCTAAGGGCTTTAACTCGCTGGCAGACTTAGAAGAAAGGAACGAGGGGCATAGATGGAGCCCCTGAGATATGCGGACGAGATGATTACCAATTTCAGTGGCAACGGCAAGAGGGTGTGCTATATCGACACCAGCAGCCTGAAGAACAGGAGCCGGGTCGGGGGAGAATTTACCACTTAATTTCCGCACTTTCTTCCAGACTGCACTCATCGAAGAGGCCGAAGTGACAGTAGAAACGTAATCTCACCAGCAAGTGCGTTTAGCAGCACGTATGACACGGCGAGCAATAGCTCTCTTCTGCTTAAAATCAAGGAGTCTCTCTGTGGTTCTGTTATACCGATACCTGCCCCATGCAGCGCGTTTCAAACGCACTGCCCGAGCACAAGTAGGAGACCACCAAGGCACGCACTTCTGAGGATGCTTGCCCGAGGTTTGGGGAATAGAATGTGAAGCCGCTGTGAAGATGGAGGACGAAAAGAGATGTAAAACCTCATCAATGGAGGACGAGGTAGGAACCTCATGAAAGGCAGTAAGATGTGCGTAAAGGTCCCATTTCGCCCGGTCAAATTGTCAGCGTGGGCAATGAGGAGGTGGAGAAAACAAAGGGGACTTAAGAATGATTGGGAAATGATCGCTGTCATGTAAGTCCAGGAGGACAGACCAGGTGAAGTCAAGGACTGTTGAGGAAGAGCAGATGGAGAGATCGATACAGGAGAAAGAATGAGTTCGGGGATCAAAATGGGTAGGAGTACCCGTATTTAAAACATGGAGAGGAAGAGAAGCAAGAAATGCCTCCAACTGAATGCCACGGGAGTCACAGTACGACCCTCCTAACCAGAGAAAATGGTGTGCGTTAAAATCGCCAAGTAATAGAAGGGGTGGCGGTAAGGAAGAAACCAGAAAATCAACATCCGGGATAGACAATGCCCGCGAAGGGGAGAGATATAAAGAACAGAGTGTATACCACTTATTCAAGTGGATACGGGCTGCGGTGTAATGTAAGGAAGAAGGGACATAGAGCTGACGGTATGGAACACCAGTGCGTATAAGAAGAGCACTTTCGTTAAAGGTTCCATCGGAAAAAGGATCCGATGAATATAACAAATCATAGCCTGAAAAGGGCCTGATAACAGTGGATTGTAATTTGGGTTCTTGCAAACAGACCCCAACAGGGGAAAACTGGGAGAGCAACACCTGAAGTTCACGCAGGTTACCCCTGAGGCCTCGGATATTCCACTGCAAATAAGCCATGATTTATGGAGAGAAAGATATAAGTGGAAGTGAGAGGAATCTATGGACTAGGGTTAGAAAAGTCCACGTGTGGAGGCAGCGGAAGACCTGTAATCAGAGAAGGAGGAGGACGTTGTGAAGGAAGGGGGGGTTGAGACGAAGAAGAGAGATGAGGAACCTCAGGTGGAGTAGTGTCCATCATCGGTCCAGTCTCTGAAATATATTCTGCAATAACTTCCAGTGTTTCGGAAGTCAAAGATGCAGAATGTGGGACTACATTAGAAATGGAAGAAGAGTGAGCAACTATCGGGGAGTCTATAGACTGTACTAAAGGACAGGGGATGAAGGTAGTGTATGAGGAGGATGAACCTCCACACACGTTACAGAACTAGGCGGAGACGAAGAACCTGGCAGTAGGGATTTTTTGCCGGGCTTATGAGAAGAAGGGGGCGCTGAGGTTTAGGTGAAGGACGAGGACGTGTAGACTCAGAACTGTGCGAGTGAGTAGAGGAAGGAGTGTGGATAGTATGGGAAGCCGAGGTAGGGACCTCGGAGCCAAGAACATCAAAAGGATTCGAGACAGGGGTGACTGAGGATGAGGCGACCACAGAGGAAGCCGTGGAAGTTGGGACCCCAGAAGCGGGGCGACGTTTAGCAATGCGAGAATAGGAAGAATAGGAAATACGGGGAAGTCTTCCTTGAAGGCGTAGATGAGAGACGGCCATAGCATATGAGAAGCCTTCCGCCTCTTTGAGACAATGGATTTCCCGCTCATTCAGGTAAACCTGACAATGGCGAGAATACGATGGATGTGCCTCATGACAGTTAAGGCAAGAGGGAGATAGAGTAGAAGAAGAAGTGGCATGGTCGTCGGCACCACAGACTGGGCATTCGGCCATGGACCTGCAATATTTCGCTGATGACCAAAACGCCAGCAGTTTCTACACTGCTGTGGTGTAGGGGTCACCTTTCGAACTTGTAAACGTTGACCTGCAATGTAGACCGAAGGTGGGAGTTCACGGCAGTCAAACGTTAAACAAGCTATATTGCAAGGATAACGTCTTCGCTTATTGGCAAGGAGGACAAAAGTGTCAACCTTAAGGATAGGGAGTTCTTGGAGCTCAAGCTGCTCCAAAATGTCTTCACCACATGTCTGGAAATTCCGTTGGACAATGGTGTGGGGTAAAATGACAGTACCACTACAAGAATTAAGAGAATGATGCTTGTCAATAGTGATAGGAATAGTATCTATTGTCGTAAGAAGCGAAAGATCGCGAGCTTGGCCAGCATTCTGAACCGTGATGATGCGAGTGCCGGTCTTGAGAGCGTGAAATGAGATATCTTTACCTACATGGCATAGGAGAGCTTTACCAATACTATGATCGGAAAGATAGGTAGTTAGAGTAGTCGGTCTTAGAGTAAAAAACTTTGTCCATTGAGTAGTATGAAACAAAGTGTTTAAGGGGAGTGCGCGACGTGCTGGTCGTTTCTGAGATGAACGAGAAGGAAGTGTCGAATCGTTATGTAAGGGTCTTGGTCGTTTGGGTGTGGGACCGGGGGTGGTCCGATGGGAGACGGGCGAGCGATTCGAAAATTGCTGCACCGTCGAGGGAGAAGCCGGAATCAAGGTCAGAGAAGAGCGAAGGTCAGATATGTCAAAAGGGCCGGTCGGAACCCCGGTACATGTAGCAGGTGACGAATCGGCACCAGCAAGAGGTACAGGGGCATGAGAGGTGTCCAAAGAGTTGTCTGTTAACAAGGCAGGGTCAGTACTGTGTGCGGTATCAGGAAGGTTCCCGGGGGTAGTGGGTTCATGGATTGGGTCAGCAATGGTTAGGTTACTTCTTTCTTTTTATTATTAAGAAAAAAAAAGAAAGAAGAAAATAAAATAAAAATTATAAAAGAATAAAAAAAAGGGGGGAACGTGGAGGAATAGCTCCTAGGAGGAATGAAAGGGAGCGTAAATCCCCCTCCGCGCCCAAGAGGACCTCAACACCACAAGCAAGTAGTGCAGATGCTGCATGGAACCCGTGCCATACCCTACCCTTCATGCCAGTAAACCAGCAATCCGGGATAGCAACCTCACATCCAACGAGCCACCTCGGCGGACAAAAGAGAGGGCAGCCGGATATCCGCCACACAGCATATTGCCTTCGGCCACCACCCCCGGAATCCGAAAGGTGGCCTCCAGAGATACACCCGTCGCCCGAAAGATACCCAAGGCCACCCCCCGGGTGACCGGAGAGGGATCGGGACATCCCCAGGCGATCCAGATTCCACGGCAAACTACACCACCGCCAAGGACCTCAACGGAATGGGATGGACCACGATACCCTTCCCCCTACCTAGGAACTAGAATGCCTGAGGAGGGAAGCTCCCAGGGTAAAACTGGGAAGGAAATAAGGGAGGGATGAGGAGGAGGAAAGGGAAAAGGGAGGATGGGGAAGATGGGAAAGGGGAGGGGATTGGGGGTAAGGTTCGGTCTGAGGAAGAAGACCAAGAGGTCCAATTCCTCAGACCGATAGCCTATTTACCGCGACAAGGAGCCCCCCTTAAAGAGGATAATTTTACTGAAAATGTTAAAAAACTTGGAACCGTTGAATCCTGAGCAATTACTGGAGAATGCCATGTCTAATATATTTCAAAATTTCAGTAGTGGTCGGCTTTGTTAAAAGAAAACTTGATTTTTACTGTGAATGTGTAAATTTTAGCTTGTCAATGTTAAGTAAATTGGTTTCCTTGTGATAATAGAAACTGAGTCTTGTGATCGGGTTCAAACTCTAATTGCTGGTGAATCGTAAAGGGACATATTTTATATTAAATTTGGGATGGTGTAAGTGCCAGTTTGCTAATTTTATATAAAAATATATGAAACAACTTCTTAAAAACACAAAATCAAATATTTATTCTTTAAAAATTGACTAGAATCTTAAAAAGAAAAGAACAGCAAAAAAATAGAGAAGTATTAATTTTTGTTATAGTGTCATTACTTTTTACGAGCTTAGGGAGCCATTAAATATTATATTTTCGTACGAGGTTATCCCGAAGGCGGTCACATCGCTGGGTACAGTGTTCTGGTGTTGTACTAACTTAGTTGAAGCGTTTATAACTTCAGAACTCCGTATCCGATCGGCTTCAAATTTTTAAACCTAGTGAGCTAAAACCAGGAAAAGGTCCGTGGAGCAAGTGGGAGTGTCCTCTGCTCAAATTTATTGACCAATTCTAATATTGGTTTCCATGTAGTAATCGTAGAGAGCCTCTTATGGTTAGCTTTACAAATAAATTTTATATTGTTAATGGAGTGTGTATGTGCCATTAAGTAACTTTTAATCTCGAAATTGTATACTATTATTTTGAGCTGAATAACTGATGCTGGTGAGGGAGCCATGATCAAAGGAACGGGAATTATGCTCACATTGCTTTGATCAAATCTTAATGTCTCTCTTTCTGCTTGGACTATACGACCCTTTCGAGTTTAGCGCTTTAACCTGATTAAACTAAAAAAAATCTGAACGGCATCAATGAGAAAATATTATGAGGTATCAGCATAAACTCAAAAATAGCTATTTTATGTTTAGGCTTGGTATACCTGGAGTATACCTAGAGAGGGTTTCAAGGGTTAACGCCCCCGCTGCTCGGTCTGAAACCAGGCCTCGTGGTGGATCAGGGTCTGATCAACCAGGCTGTTATTGGTGGCCGCACGTAAACTGACCTACGAACCACAGCTCGGTTGGGCAGGTACTGACTTTAGATGCCTGTCCAGTGCCTTCTTGAAGACAGCAGGGGTCTATTGGTAATCCCCCTTATGTATGCTGGGAGGCAGTTGAACAGTCTTACGCCCCGGACTCTTATTGTGTTATCTCTCATTGGGAAATATTGCATCTCCTGCTGAGTCTTTTGCTTTCATAGGGAGTGATTTTCGTGTGAAAGTTTGGTACTAATTTCTCTAGGATTTTCCAAGTGTATATTATCTGTCTCGCCTGCGTTCTAGGGAATACAAATCAAGGGACTTCAACCGTTCCCAGTAATTTAGGTGCCTTATCGTACTTAAGTGTGCCTTGAAAGTTCTTTGTGCACTCTGCAGGTCAGCAACTTCGCCTGCCTTGAAGGGGGCAGTTAGTGTACAGCAGTATTCCAGTCTAGAGAGAACAAGCGATTTGAAAAGAATCATCATGGGCTTGGCGTCCCTAGTTTTGAAGGTTCTCATTATCCATCCTATCATTTTCCTAGCAGATGTGGTAGACATTCTTGTGGTTTTTGAAGGCGAGATCCTCTGATATTTTCTTTCCCTGGTCCTTCACATTAATTTTTCGCTCTGTTGTATAGTTAGAATTTGTCGCATACCCTGATACAGGTTTAATTTCATCAAGTTTTATATATCTGAGTAGTTTAAATTTCTCTTCCTTGAACTTCATATTGTTTTGAGTGGCCCATTTGAAGATCTGGTTGATATCCGCTTGGAGTCTTGCGGTGTCTTCGATGGAGGTCACTGTCATGACAATCCCGGTGTCATCCGCAAAGGAAGACACGGAGCTATGGCTTACATCTCTGCCTATGTCAAATATGAGGATGAGGCACAGGATGGGAGCGAGTACTGTTCCTTGTAGAACAGAGCTTTTCACCGTAGCTGCCTCAGACTTTACTGTGTTTGCTATTACTCTTTGTGTTCTATTTGTTAGGAAGTTATAGATCCATCTACCAACTTTTCCTGTTATTCCTTTATCACTCATTTTGTGCGCTATTACACCATGGTCACACCTGTCGAAAGCTTTTGCAAAGTCTGTGTATAATACATCTGTATTTTGCTTATCCTCTACAGCATCCAGGACCTTGTTATAGTGGTCCAGTAGCTGGGATAGGCAGGAGCGACCTGCTCTGAACTCGTGCTCTGAACCCGTGTTGCCCTGGGTTGTGTAATTGATGGGTATCTAGGTGGTTGGTGATCTTGCTTCTTAGAACCCTTTCAATGATTTTTATGAAATGGGATGTTAGTGCTATCGGTCTGTAGTTCTTTGCAATTGCTTTACTGCCACCTTTGTAGAGTGGGGCTATGTCTGTTGTTTTTAGTGAGTGGGATGACCCCTGTGTCCATGCTCCCTCTCCATGAACACGGAGTTCCATGAGTCTGGGCCTGGGGCAGAGTGCATAGGCATGTCATTTATTGCCTTTTCCAAGTCTTGTGGTGTTAGGATAATATCTGAGATTTTTGAGAATACCAAATTTTTGGTCTCGTTCATAAAGAATTCATTTGGATTGTCGAACCTTTATCTGGGTAGCGGCTCGCTGAACACAGTCGTATTGGGACTTTAGTATCTCACTCATTTCTTGGCTGTCATCTGTGTATGTCCCATCCCGCCTAAGCAGAGGCCCAATACTGGATGTTGTTTTTTCTTTAGATTTCTAATAAGATAATTTTTTTTTCAATTTCCTTTATGGCTTTCAGTTCTTCCTGCGATTCGTGTCTCCAGTAAGATTCATTCAGCTTAAGTTCGATATTTGCAATTTCACGGACCAGTGCCTCCCTTCGTATTTCAGATATATTGACCCCTCTCAGCAGTTCTTTGACTCTTTGCCTTCGTCTGTATAGGGAGCGTCTCCCTTTTTCAAGTTTACATCTTCTCTTTCTTTTTCTTAATGGAATGTGCCTTGAGCAGATCTCAAGAAGCGAAGAGTTTATTTTTTCTAGGCAAAGGTTCGGATCCGGGTTGTTTAGGATATCTTCCCAGCTTGTTTCATTTAGAACATGGTTGACTGGTTCCCATTGTATGTTTTTGTTATTGAAATTGAATTTTGTGAAGACACTCTCATGACTGATCATATTTTGCTGGTCAGGAGCCCTGCGCATACGTGTCTGTACCTCTATTATGTTGTGATCTTAGTGTATTGTCTTTGATACGGTTATATTACGTATCAGATCGTCGTTGTTAGTGAAGATGAGATACAGTGTATTTTTTAGTCTTGTAGGCTTTAATATGTGCTGGTTTAAGGTGAATTTGGTGCAGAGATTTAATAGCTCGTGTGTGTGTGAATTTTCATCTGAGCTGCCTAATGGGGTGATCTCTGCTAAAATATTATTTGCTACACTCCTTCATTTTAGGTGTCTCAAGTTGGCCAATTTTTTTGGACTCTGTACCGGAAAATGAATTCGCTCCTCATCTTGAAACTTTCTGTGCTGATGTTTTTCCATATTGGAAGCCTCGCCTTGATTTTATGTTCTATAAGTCTTAATGTGCCAATTTAGTTAACAGAATAGTTTCCATGAAGTACGGTAACTGATATTCTGATCAGAAATAAGTCTCAGTGTTTGATTTCACTGGTTTATCCCACTCTATATATCTACATAGTCATATTTTGAGTCTATAACATATGTGTGTCATGACGATTTTAAATAATTACATGTTATGTATATTCTTATTGATTTACCTCTTACTTAGTTACTTACGTAAATACTTATTTATTTATTTACCCACTTACGTACTTACATACAAAGGTATTTACTCATTATCTTACTTAAACTTTAAACGCTAATCACTGTTACTTAAATACTTAAAGAAAGGTATGGATTAATTTTGGCTTGTGTGGGTCAGAATTTGCCTTTTTTTATAGAAGAAATTGGGAAAATTGATATACTGGTTTTCTTGTAATAATTTTCCAGTGACTTATTCGATTAGTTTCAACCCTGATAAATTGATAATGCAAATTTTGAGCATCTCAAAACAAATGTGCTGGTGTATTTTAGGATATTGGACTCTCAGAGACATCAAGAGAATGCCTCTTGAGCTTGCCATTAAATCTGGTGTTTCTTAGCGGAAGGTTTGAATTAGTTTTGGGCTTCGTCTCCTTTGTCATTTTTATTGAAGAATTTATTATGCATTTGATAACTTATAAAGATCATTCCTGATTCGTTTCAGATATTCAAACTAACATCAATTGTATTAGAATCTTGTGTCGCACTCTACAACATTCGTATTATGTGCATTCAGTTCCATACAGGGTTTTGTAATATGCGGATACCTTTCAAGGTTCGCCAGCGACCTAAATACATTTAGATCCTCTATCCTTGAATTCTGAGGTTAATGGAACGATGCTAGGAGGTATAAAAAGGAATACTCAATATTATATAGCTTAAGAAAATGAATACACAAAGATTCACAACAGCAGGAGCTATAGTACTGTGAGGAGCACAATGTGTGACCGTGTAAACAAGGGTGAGTTTGTGAACAAAAGTGAACAGTCAATGAGGGTATGAACAAGAACAATTTCTTTGTGAATTTTTTTTTTAATATGATTTAAGGCAAGCACTGTGTGATTGTGTGGCCAAGATATGAAGAAGGTATGAACTTGTGAACAAGGTGTGAACAAGGTGTGAACAAAGTGTTGAAGAGGAATGAGTTTATGTTAAAGAGAGTGTGAATTATAGTTGTAAATATGTTAATGTTATTACTCTCCGCTGGCGCTGCTGATAGTATGTTTCAGACTTAAGAATTATTTCAGGAGTGTTTAAAATCACTTCGCAAGTTCTTAAGAATTATTTAAAAAGTTATTTTGTAGTGATCACCGTGAGAGACGTGCGGGCAGCTCCAGACATAAAAATATTTGTTAGTATCAAAACTGCTTTTCCTCATTATTATTATTATTATTATTATTTTTATTATTATTATTATTATTATTATTATTATTATTATTATTATTATTATTATTAATATTATAATCTCAGAGTGATCACGAAAGGGAGAAATAAACTTGTCTGTCTCACGATAAGCAAACGGAGGAGCGAGCCTCATGACACCTTTCGCTAAATGACCCGCACGGGATTAGCGCTACCTGTAAGGAAGTAAAGTAAATATGTACGGAAGTAGTTTCGTTCCTTAAAGATCCGTGCATAGTCTTGAGGGTCAACTCAGTGGTCACTTGCTGGATATAGTGAGCGGAACTGGTGGAGAGAGAACAATACTTAGTGGTATGTATAACGCAGATACTAAGTATGAAGAACAATTTTTTTTTGCAACGTTTCATTCTAAATGGAACATCAATAAATTTAAATTAGAGCGAAATATTGTCTAAACAAATACTGATTCTGCACACTTGTTTTTTTTTTTTTGTGTTCTGTTCTGAAGGATCTTTTTATGAATGATGTCAAGTCAACATTCATTATGAAACAAATAATTTCAAATGTTAAGTTTATTTCTCGACCGTTAAATTTGGGTTTTGTCTAATATTTGCCTCAAAATGTACAATGCTTATGCAGCGGCCGTGTCACAAGTTCATCTGTCACATAGGCCGGTGATACTTACGTTGTACAAATCCTTTAAGCCACGTGATGGTTTCATTGGCAAACTATTTTGTCGTTATTTAATTTTCACGAGTCTGATGAGTTTGTGAGTTTGTGAGTTTGTGTGTGTGTGTGTGTGTGTGTGTGTGTGTGTGTGTGTGTGTGTATTCAACTCGACGGCCGTCTCCCACCGGGGCAAGGTGACCCAAAATGAAAGGAACACTTTCACCGTCATTCAACCCTTTCATTATCACTCACACATAATTACTGTACTTGCAGAGGTGCCCAGATATGACAGTTTAGATGTCGCTCCAAAGAGCCAATATCCCAAATTCCTCTTTTACAGTGCCGGCATTATACTTCCCACCTCCGGGACACTAAAGTCTGGCTAACTGATTTCCCTAAATTTCTTCACAAAATGTTACCTTGCTCACACTCCAACAGCACGTCAGGTCCCAAAACCCTTTCGTCTCCATTCACTCCTGTCTAACACTCTCTTTGTCTACTTTTCCCTTTAATAAAGGAATTATACACGTCTCTGCCAATAGCTAGGTACCTTCCCTTCTTTCATGCAATTATTGAACAAAAATACTAACCACTCCAAAACCATATCTCATCAGTTGATTTACCCCCTTTCATTCTAATTAATGCCTCATGCACTTTCCCCACATTCACATCCGGCTGTTCTTCACTCCTAAAAGATGTTATACCTTCCAGGCCAATGCATGAAATTACTACCTCCCTCTCCTCATCAACATTTAACTGTTCCTCAAAATATTCCTGCCATCTCCCCAATACCTCCATCTTCCCATCTACTAACTCCCCTATTCTGTTTTTAACTGTCAAATATGTTCTTTCCCTAGGCTTTCCTAACCTATTTAACATCAAAAAAATCTCTTATTCTCAGCAAAATGTGTTGACAGCACCTCACCCACTATCATTTGCTCTCCTTTTGCACTCTCTCACCACTCTCTTCACTTCTCTTTTACTCTCCATATACCCAACCCTCCTTATATCACTTTTCCTCTGTAAAAATATCTCATACGTGACCTTTTTCTTTTTTATCAGACCCTTTGCCTCATCATTTCACCAATCACTCATCTTTCCTCCTGCACCCACCCTAATATAACCACAAACTTCTGCTCCGCATTCTAACTCTGCCTTTTTAAAACTATCCAACCCCTCTTTAGCTCCCTTACTACCTCTACTTCTCACTAACCCACCTTTTTCCCAATAGTTGCTTATATCTCACCCTAACTTTCTCTTCCCTTAGTTTATAAACTTTCACTTCTCTCTTACTTGCTGTTGCCATTTTACTTTTGCTCCATCTACCTCTTACTCTAACTATAGCTACAACTAAATAATGATACGATATATCTGTTGCCCCTCTATAAACAAGTACATCCTGAAGTCTACCATCAACCTTTTATCCATCAATACTTGATTTAACAAATTACTTTCATTTCGTGCTATATCATATCCTGTACACTTATTTATCCTCTTTTACTTAAAACATGTATTACTTATTACCAAACCTCTTTCTATACATAATTAAATTAAATGCGTCCATTTTCATTTCTCTGGCACCCCAAACTTACCTACTACTCCCTAAACAACAGTTTTAACACTTTAGCATTTAGGTCCCCCACCACAAGTGCTCTCTCACTTGGTTCAACACTACCCACACACTCACTCAACATTCCCCAAAATTCTCTCTCCTCTACACTTCTCTCTTCTCCAGGTGCATAAACACTTACTATAACCCACTTTTCACATCCAACCCTTGTTTTACTCCACATAAACCTTGAAAATATACTTTTAAATTTGCTCTTCTCCTGCCGTAACTGATCCTTCAACATTATTGCTACTCCTTCCTTAGCTGACCTAAACCCATTTATTTCTCCCCATTGAAACTCTCCTACACCCTTCAGCTTTGTTTCACTTAGAGCCAGGACATCCGGCTTCTTTTCATTCATAAAATCCACAATCATCTGCAGACAGAGTACAGACTAGAGGGCCAAAGACTGCAAACCTCACTCAAGGTAAAGGATCTTGGGGGTGAGTATAATACCGAGCACAACTCCTGGGGCACACATCAACCAAATAACTGCTGTGGCATATGGGCTCCTGGCAAACTTAAGGTTAGCGTTTAGACATCTCAGTAAGGAATCGTTCAAGACTCTCTACACCGTGTACTTCAGGCCCATACTGGAGTATGCAGCACCGGTTAGGAACCCACACCTGGTCAAGCATGTCGAGAAATTGGAGAATGTGCAAAGATTTGCAACAAGACTAGTCCCAGAGATAAAGGGTATGTCCTACGAGGAGAGGTTAAGGGAAATCGACCTGACGACACTGGAGGACAGGAGGGATGGGGGGAAATGAAAACGAATATAACATACTTAGAGGAATTGACACACATACATACACACACACATACACATACACATAAGGGAAGTGGAATTGCTTGGGAAGTGATGTAGTGGAGGCAGGTTCCCTACATAGCTTTAAGGAGAGGTATGATATAGCTCATGGAGCAGGGAGCGTGAACAAGTGCGGCCAGTGAAGAGCGGGGCCAGGAGCTATGAATCGACCCCTGCAACTACAGCTAGGTGAGTACACACACACACACACACACACACACACACACATACACACACACCTGGAGTTCATCTGGTTTATAGTGAAACAGGTAATGAGAATAGAATAATTGAAGAAAGAATATATATATATATATATATATATATATATATATATATATATATATATATATATATATATATATATTTGTGTGTTTTTGTGTGTGTACTCACCTAATTGGGGCGGTAGGGGTCGAGACGTAGCTCCTGGCCCCGCCTCTTCACTTCCTGATAATTCTATGACTAAAATACTTCCTAACATCTCTTTGTCTCGTCTGAGTCTTCAACTTCCAATTGTGACCCCTTGTTTCTGTGTCCAATCTCTGGAACATCCTGTCACTGTCCACCTTGTCAATTCATCGCAGTATTTTGTATGTCGTTATCATGTCTCCCTAACCCTCCTGTAATCCAGTGTACTCACCAATTTGTACTCACCTGTTTGTGGTTGCAGGGGTCGAAACTCAGCTCCTGGCCCCGCCTCTTCACTGATCGCTACTAGATCCTCTCTCTCCCTGCTCCATGAGCTTTATCATATCTCGTCTTAAAGCTATGTATGTTTCCTGCCTCCACTACATCACTTGCTAGACTATTCCACTTCCTGACAACTCTATGACTGAAGAAATACTTCCTAACATCTCTTTGACTCGTCTGAGTCTTCAACTTCCAATTGTGACCCTTGTTTGTGTGTCCCATCTCTGGAACATCCTGTCTCTGTCTAATTTATCTATTCCACACAGTGTTTGTATGTCGTTATCATGTCTTCCTAATCCTCCTGTCCTCTAGTGTCGTCAGGCTGATTTCCTTTAACCTTTCTTCGTAGGACAATCTCCTTAGCTCTGGAACTAGCCTTGTTACAAACCTTTGCACTTTCTTTAATTTCTTGACGTGCTTGACCAGGTGTGGGTTCCAAACTGGTGCTGCATACTCCAGTATGTGTGTGAGTGTGATTGTGCGTGTTTGTGCGTGTGTGTGTGTGTGTGTGTGTGTGTGTGTGTGTGTACTCACCTATTTGTGGTTGCAGGGGTCGAGTCATAGCTCCTGGCCCCGCCTCTTCACTGATTGCTACTAGGTCCTCTCTCTCCCTGCTCTATGAGCTTTATCAAACCTCGTCTTAAAACTATGTATGGTTCCTGCCTCCACTACGTCGCTTTCTAGGCTATTCCACTTCCTGACAACTCTATGACTGAAGAAATACTTCCTAACACCCCTTTGACTCATAGGAGTCTTCAACTTCCAATTGTGACCCCTTGTTTCTGTGTCCCCTCTCTAAAACATCTTGTCTCTGTCCCCCTTATTTATTCCTTGCAGTATTTTATATGTCGTTATCATGTCCCCCCTAACCCTCCTGTCCTGTAGTGTCGTCAGGCCGATTTCCCTTAACCTTTCTTTGTAGGACAATCCCCTTAGCTCTGGGACTAGTCTTGTTGCAAACCTTTGCACTTTCTCTAATTTCTTGACATGTGTGTGTGTGTGTGTGTGTGTGTGTGTGTGTGTGTGTGTGTGTGTGTGTGTTTGTATGTGTGCGTGTGTGTTTGTGTGGTGTATGTTTGTGTGTGTGTGTGTGTGTACTCATCTATGTGTGGTTGCAGGGGTCGAGATATAGCTCCTGGCCCCACTTCTTCACTGATCGCTACTAGGTCCACTCTCTCCCTGCTTCATTGAATGGATCCTGCCTCCAGTACATAACCTTTCAGACTATTCCACTTTCTGACAACTCTGTGACTGAAGAAATACTTCCTAACATCTATGTGATTCTGCTGAGTCTTCATCTTCCAACTGTGACCCATTGTTTATGTGTCCCATCTCTGGAACATCCTGTCACTGGCCACCTTGTCAATTCCTCTCAATATTTTATATGTTATCATGTTGCCTCCATTTCTCTCCTGTCCTCCAGTGTCGTCAGGTCGATTTCCCTTAACCTCTCTTTGTAGGACATTCTCCTTAGCTCCGGGACTAGTCTAATTTCTTGACGTGCTTGACTAGGTGTGGGTTCCAGACTGGTGCTGAATATTCAAGTATGGGCCTGACATACACTGTGTACAGAGTCATAAATTATTCTTTACTGAGGTACCAGAATGCTATTCTTAGGTTTGCTAATTGTCCAAATGCTGCACCAGTTATTTGGTTGATGTGCGCTTCAGGAAATGTGCTCGGTATAATAATCACCCTCAGATCCTTTTCCTTGAGTTAGGTTTGAAGTCTTTGGCCCCCTAAATTGTACTCTGTCTGCGTTCTTTTTTGCCCTTCCCCGATCTTCATGACTTTGCTCTTGGTGGAGGTAAACTCTAGGAGCCAGTTGCTGGACCAGGCTTGCAGCCTGTTCAGATTCCTTTGTAGTCTTGCCTGGTCCTCATCCGACTGAATTCTCCTCATTAGCTTCACATCATCTGCAAACAGAGACATTTCTGAGTCTATCCCTTCCGTCATGTCATTCACATATACCAGAAACAAAACCGCTCTCAGGACTAACCCCTGTGGAACCCAGCTCTTCAGTGGCACCCCTCTGACACCTCGTCACGTACCATGACTTGTTGTTTCCTTCCTCTCAGATCAATTGCAGTGCCTTCCCTGTTATACCTGCCTGGTTCTACAGCTTTTGCACTAATCTCTTGTGTGGAACTGTGTCAAAAGCCTTCATCCGTCTAGAAAAACACAGTCTACCCACCTCTCTTTCTCTCTCTCTCTCTCTCTCTCTCTCTCTCTCTCTCTCTCTCTCTCTCTCTCTCTCTCTCTCTCTCTCTCTCTCTCTCTCTCTCTCTCTCTCTCTCTCTCTCTCTCTCTCTCTCTCTCTCTCTCTCTCTCACTCACTCTTGCCTTACTGCCGTCACCTTGTCATAGAACTCTGGTAGGTTTGTGACACAAGATTTCCCTTCCCTGAAACTGTCCTGGTTGTCGTGAATAAGCTCATTCCTTTGTAGGTGTTCCACCACTCTTCTGATAATCTTCTCCACGACTTTGCATACTAAACATGTCAGTGACACCGGTCGGTAGTTTAACGCTGCGCGTGTGTGTGTGTGTGTGTGTGTGTGTGCGTGTGTTTTTTCCCCGTGAATATAGGATTTTATACAAAGTGACTCTCATTCTCTGCAAAAAGAACACAGATAAACTTGTAATATTGGCAGACACATAAGCTTCATGGTGAATAAATCCAGTGTACTATGAAGATCACGAGGGTAGTGGAGCAAGGTATTTGTGTAACGGGTAAATTACATTACTGAGAGGATCATCGGTGCTTTGTGTGTGTGTACTCACTTATATGTGGTTGCAGGGGTCGAGTCACAGCTCCGGGCCCCACCTCTTCACTGGTCGATGCTAAGTCACTCTCTCCCTGCACCATGAGCTTTATCATACCTCTTCTTAAAACTATGTATGGAATTTGCCTGCACTACTTCACTCTTCAGATTATTCCACTTCCTGACAACTCTAAGGCTAAGGAAATACTTCGTAAGATCCCTATGACTCCTCTGGGTTTTTAGCTTCCAGTTGTGGCCCCATGTTCCTGTATCCCATTTCTGAAATACTCGAGCCCTGTCCACCTTATCAATTCCTCTCAGTATTTTATACGTCGTTATCATGTCCTCCTTATCCTCTAGTGTCATAAGGTTGAGTTCCCTTAATCTCTCCTCGTAAGACATATCCTTCGGTTCCGGGACTAATCTTGTTGCAAACTTTTGCACTTTTTCCAATTTCTTGACATGTTTGACTAAGTGTGGGTTCTATACTGGTGCTGAATATTCCAGTATGGGCCTTACGTACACGGTGTACAATGTCGTGAATGAGTTCTTACTCAGATGTCGAAACGCTAATCTCAGGTTTGCCAGGCGCCCATATGCTGCAGCAGTTATTTGATTGATGTGTGCCTCAGGGGACATGTTCGTTATAATGCTTACCCCAAGATCCATTTCTTTAAGTGACGTTTGCAGCCTTTGATCCCCTAATCTGTACTCCGTCTGCGGTCTTCTTTGTCCTTTCCCAATCTTCATGACTGTGTACTTACTGGGGTTAAACTCCAGGAGCCATTTGTCGGACCAGACTTGTAGTCTGTCCAGATCTTGTAATCTTAGCTGATCCTCATCCGCTTGTATTCTCCTAATCAGTTTCACATCATCAGCGAACTGCGACTCTTCTGAATCTGTTCCGTCCATCATGTCATTCACGTATACAAGAAACAACACTGGACCTAGGACTGATCCTTGTGGAACACCACTCCACACATGCGCCCACTCTGACACTTCATCACGTACCAACACTCGTTTCGTTCCTGTCAGGTATTCCCTGATCCATTTCAGTACTTTCTCTACTATTCCTGCCTGCTCCTCTAATTTTTGTACCAGTCTTTTGAGTGGTACTGTGTCAAAAGCCTTCTTGCAGTCCAAAATGATGCAATCTACCCATCCCTTTCTCTCCTGTCTTACTTCTGTTACCTCATCTTCTCCTGATCATCTTTTCCATAACTTTACATACTATACAAGTCAGTGATACTGATCTGGCGCTGCCTGTCTCTCTCCTTTCTTAAAAATTTGTACTACATTCGCTCTCTTCCACGCCTCGGGCAATTGCCCAGTTTCGATAGATTTATTGAAGATTGCTGTTAGTGGCACACATATTTCTTCTGCTCCTTCTCTCAGGATCCATGGAGATATGTTATCTGGGCCTACCGCTTTTGTGGTATCTAGTTCACCCAGCAGTTTCTTCACCTCCTCCTTGGTTATGTGTATTGTGTCCAGCACCTGCTGGTGCACCCTACCTCCAAGGTTTTCTGGAAATATTTATGTCTCTATAGTGAATACTTCTATAAATCTTATGTTAAGTTCATCACACACTTCCTGGTCACTCTTTGTGAGCTTCCCTCTTTCTTTCCTCAGCCTGATTACTTGAACCTTGACTGTTGTTTTTTCTCCTAATGTGACTGTACAACAACTTTGGTTGAGATTTTACTTTTGAAGCTATGTTGTTCTCGTATTGCCTCTGGGCATCTCTCCTTATCTCTGCATATTCGTTTCTGGTTCTTCTGCTCAGCTTCTTGTATTCTTGAGCCCTTTGCTTTCTATATTTTTTCCATGGTCTAGCACACTTGACTTTGGCCTCTTTACATCTCCAGTTAAACAATGGGCTCACTCTGGTTTTACCATTTTTTCTGTTACCCTTTGGTATGAACTTCTCTGCCTCCCTGCACTTAGTGGTTACTAGTTCCATCATTTCGTTTACTGTCTTTCGTCTAGTTCCTTCTTCCACTGCACTTCATGCAGGAATCTTCTCATGCGTATGTAGTCCCCTTTCTTGAAGTTTGGCTTCTCTCGTCCTTCTCGTGCTGCTGCCTTCTCCACTATTAACTCTACAGGGTACAGGGTATTCAAAACTCAGGACATCATGATCACTAGCGCCAAGGGGTCTTTCGTGTGTGATATTTCCTATGTCTGAACTATTCAAGGTGAATATGAGATCCAGTCTTGCTACAACATCCTCTCGTCTCTCTCTGGTTGTATCCCTAACATGTTGGGGCTTGAAGTTCTCCAATACCGTCTCCAACATCTGAGCCCACCACGTTTCTGGTCTCCCATGTGGCTCTAGGTTTTCCCAGTCAATCTTTTTATAATTGAAATCCCCATTATGAGTAATTTTGTCCTACCCATATGAGCCCTCCTGGCCACTTCAGCGAGTGTATCCACCATTGTTCTGTTTCGCTCATCATACTCTTGTCTTGGCCTCCTGCCGTTCAGTGGTGGGTTATACATCACTGCTATCATCACCTTTGGAAACCCAGTCTGAAGTGTTCTTACAATGAAGTCTGTTTCCTCCCTGTCCATTCCTCCCATTTCCTCAAAATGTCTCTGGTTTTTGATGAGCAGTGCCAATCCTTCCCCTCCTCTGTTCTCTGTCTTTCCTCAGGATCTGATATCCAGTTCGAAAGATTGCATCAATTATCATCCCTGTAAGTTTTGTCTCTGTTATTGCTATGATGTCAGGGGATGCATCAATGATTCGTTCTTGCCATTCTTCACTCTTATTTGTTATTATATCTGCATTGGAGAACATTACCTTTAGCTTCCATTCCAGTACTGTATTTTGGGAGGTTGAAGAGGATGGTGCAGGCTGGGGTTGTGGGAGGCAGGGGGGAATATTATGGGAGGCTGCTGTGATTGTGAAATTAGTGCTTGTGGGAAGGGGGGGAGGAGGTTAGAGGCTATGAAGTGTGATTTGATTCTAGTTATTGATTGGCTGATATGGGGTGACAGGGGTTGAGGGGTTTCTGTAATTTGTGTTTGTTGTTCCCCCGGAGGCTGAGCTTTCCTGTCTGTCGTTGCCTGTCCTGTCTCTCTTTCCTTCCACTGGTTTCGTCTTACTCTCACTCTCAGTCGTTCCCTTTCTTTTTGTGTTCTGTCTCGATTGAGGTACACTCGTTGATAATCTTGAGAGTCCTTTAAGTGGCTTCTGTTGTAGTATTCTGTTCCGTACCACTTCTGTCTTGAATGTCAATTTGATTTGTCGATTTTTTCCCTAGAATACCCACAAGTCTGTAAAAAAATTCTACCTGAGATATGTCCTTCTCTCCTGTTATTGTAGTGATGCTCTTAATCTCTTTTTCCTCCCAATGCTTTCTTTCACCATAGGTTTTCCCTTCAGCTTCCTGAAGTGCATGAATAATTATTGACCTATCCTTCTTTTCTTCCCATTTCTTTTCTCTACATATCTATGGATCTGATTTAAACATCTTCTTTGTTGTTTCCCTTATCTCCTGGACACCCTGATGACCTGATATTGTTTCTGCAAGGGACTTCTTAGCTCCATTCCCTCCTTACGTCCCATCACTGCCTGCTGATGTTTCCATTTCAGTCACCTTGCTCCTTTCGGACCTCATTCTATCCTGCTTCAACACATCCATTTCTTTCTCCAGTCTTTGTATCTTTACCTCAGCAGCTACAGCTCGTGATTCCCACTTCTTACTCTCTGTAGATAGCTTCTCTAACATGTTATTGCAAAGCTCATTTAACATTTTTTCCCATTCTTAATCCATTTTGTTCTTGAGCCTTTCTACCCATTCCTTTCAGACCAGCCATCCTCGGTTCCCTTGCCTTTACGTCTTTGTTAGGATGCTGTAGATCCTTCACCTTTGTGTAAAATTATGTGTGTGTGGATTTATGTGCTAATGTATTAGGTTAGGTTGGTCTGAGTATGTGTACACGTGTGTGTGTGTGTGTGTGTACTCACCTAGTTGTACTCACCTAGTTGTGGTTGCAGGGGTCGAGTCATAGCTCCTGGCCCCGCCTCTTCACTGGCCGCTACTGGGTCACTCTCCCTGCGCCATGATCTTTATCATAACTCTTCTTAAAGCTATGTATGGAGCCTGCCTCCACTACATCACTTCCTAAACTATTCCACTTCCCGACCACTCTGTGACTGAAGAAATACTTC
>WNWK01031701.1:0-22504 GCA_009830355.1 Cherax destructor
TTCAGGTGTTAAAGACTTCATTTTACCCATAATCAAACATGTATAGCCCCAAAACCAAAGGGAACACCGGAAAAAGATGGGGCAGATGAGATACAAAAGTGCAATACTTTCTCTCACCACGGCAGCCACTTGAGCACTGAGGAGTCACTGTGGAGTGTGGCGGCAGGCCGTGACGTCATGCTAACGGCTGCTACCCGGCATAATTCACTGACGAAAAGACCCCTGTATGGTAGGCCTTTGGGTTTAGTCACGGCATTATGCCGTGGCGCTCACCGGCATAATGCCGTGACTAGCACTGTATAGAGTTGAAGAACAACCTGAGGACTCCTATTATTTATGCTTCTTGATATGAACCTAAGGATTCTGTTTCCTTTATTGCAAACACTTATGCACTGTTGTCTTGGTTTCAGATTGCTGCTAACCATCACTCCCAAATCCTTTTCGCAAACAGTAATATTAAGATCTACATTATTTAGGTTATATGTGGCATGGATATTTTCCTTTCCAATATTTAGAACTTTGCATTTATCTATATTAAACTGCATCTGCCACTTCTCCGACCACTGCATCAGTCTATTTAAATCTTCCTGGAGTGCTCTAATGTCCTCGTCACAATGAATTCGGTAAATAAAGGCAGACAGTCAGGACAACAGAAGAGAAAAAAGAAAAGTCTGTTATTCTCCAGAAACCTTTGAGAGAATCAGCACAGACAGACAATCAAGACGTTAAATTTCGTCGTGTCTCTCCTGTATACAGACAAATGACGGATGGTATCTACGGGTTAATTAGCAACTGAAGATATGACTGCTTGTTATTAAGATGACGACGTTTCGCCTTGTGTAGAGCTTCACCGTGTTCCGCATTCTGCGCGCTCAATACGGGTTTTGGGCCCATATTCTCGAATATAATAACGAGTGAAATGTCCCAATAATACTTATTGGATAGTAGATGTGTCTCTGTCTTTATGCTTCTCGACAACACGCCATCTCAGCCAACATGGCGGAAGAATGGTGAGACCCATCACGATGTTGGTGCCTTATTCCACAGTGGGGAGATGCTGAGAAACCGTTAGTTGTTCCACAGTGGGGAGATGCTGGGTAAAAGTTATTTGTTTCACAGAGAGGAGATGTTGGGTAACTTATTTCTTCCCGGCTAGACACATCTAGACGGAAAGTAGAGTCCGTTGAGCGAGTTCACTTTCACGGGACTCTGGGAAGTCAGTCTGACAATAACATGAGATAAAGCTACGGAAGGACTGACTCGCGAAGGTACGCTGACTTGCCCTGCATTTCCTCTTTAAAACGAATGTAAGAAGCAGAAATTTTGGAATATGATAAGTTTGTGGGATCTAGGTGGAAAGATGAAGGGAAAAAAAGGTAATGGGAGAGACTCAGATTTTTATTGCTGGAAGATTTAGAACGTGCAGGAGTCAAGGGCATGGCCTAGATACTGACATTGCACATAACAGAGCGAGTTCTTAATTTCGAGGCGGACGATGCTCAAGTGTGGGAGTGTGCTGGTATTCTTAGACCCTCCTCCTAACCATTAGAGATATCCACCTTTGCCTTCAGAGCGTACACATATTTCTCAACTGAATCGGAGACGAGCCTTGTCACAGTTAGAATGGGATCGTTGAAAATGCGCATTTATTAAAGCCATTTCTGGGATAAACATTTCTCAGTCTTATGGTGTTCACTCAAGTTCGATGACCATGTCCCCATTTCTGGCAGCAGAAAGATGGCAAAAGGTTTGGCGTGAAATTTTTAACCTCAATACGGAGGTATACGATGAAAGTATACTCTGTGATGGTCGCGTTACCAAAAGCAAAATATATAATGGGAATTTAGCATCGTATGCCGTCAGTAATCTTTGTCATTAGCCGACCGTCAGTGACATTTTGAGCTTTAGTTCATCAATGATTTAAGCTTTTTTTTCCATGTCCAAGAGCTCTCTGCAGTATACATGTCGGGGAAATAAACATGCACAATCAAGATATTTGAAGACGTTTTGACAATGGTGACTTTCACATCATAAATAGCGGAGAGATAGATCACGTATGGCCTACAAAGTCAGGCAGAAAGGTGAGGTCACATGTCGAAGAGGAGAGGGTGGTGGGGCAGTGAACATGTTTCCAGGTGATGGTGTCCTAGTTAGGCAGAATCATTCGAACGAGAATTTTAGAGACGCTAAAGTTCGCTAACTTTTGAGTGACAGCGTTAGAAATTGCCATCAATGACGCTTATACACACCTGCATCTAGGTAAATACTTTTATATGATAAGTAGTTCTGTTTCCTCCTCCCCATGATTACATCTGCAAGCGTATTTGTGTTCCTCACCACGCCAGTCATTGATTCTGGCTGTTATCCCTACGTAGAGCTTTTCTCATCTCCACAAGTAA
Organism: Cherax destructor; assembly: GCA_009830355.1. Classification (NCBI taxonomy): domain Eukaryota; kingdom Metazoa; phylum Arthropoda; class Malacostraca; order Decapoda; family Parastacidae; genus Cherax; species Cherax destructor. Next base: position 2,400 of record WNWK01031701.1, read on the forward strand.
GCTTTAGAATCTCTAAATCTTTCATGAAGATGATCCAGCATCACCAAGACACCTCCATCAGGTGACGTGTTTTCCACCGCCCTGGCCCCTCTTCCCTGATGTGTGATTTTCTCACTCTTTCTGACTCCAAGGGTCGCATCTGACCTAAGAACATAGTGTGGTACATACTGACTTCTCTCCGCTATACATACTGTGGTACATACTGACTTCTTTCCTCTATACATACTGTGGTACATACTGACTTCTCTCTGCTATACATACTGTGGTACATACTGACTTCTATCCGCTATACATACTGTGGTACATACTGACTTCTCTCCGCTGTACATACAGTGGTACATACGACTGTCTCTGTATAGGACTGAAAAGGCCGTCAGTGGTGAAATGTCTCCAATAAATGTCTTCATTGTACGTATGTATCTTCATTTCCACAACTCATGTTTAATTCAGGGGTTGTGTTGTCTTCCAGTGGCACACTGGCAATTAAACCAGATCTGTAACTACGCCGCGGAGACTGGTGACCTCATACTGGAGTGCATCACCGGTGACCTCATACTGGAGTGCATCACCGGTGACCTCACACTGGAGTGCATCACCGGTGACCTCACACTGGAGTGCATCACCGGTGACCTCACACTGGAGTGCATCACCGGTGACCTCACACTGGAGTGCATCACCGGTGATCTCACACTGGAGTGCATCACAGGTGATCTCACACTGGAGTGCATCACCGGTGATCTCACACTGGAGTGCATCACAGGTGATCTCACACTGGAGTGCATCACAGGTGATCTCACACTGGAGTGCATCACAGGTGATCTCACACTGGAGTGCATCACAGGTGATCTCACACTGGAGTGCATCACAGGTGATCTCACACTGGAGTGCATCACAGGTGATCTCACACTAGAGTGCATCGCCGGTGACCTCACAATGGAGTGCATCACTGGTGACCTCACACTGGAATGCATCACTGGTGACCTCACACTGGAATGCATCACTGGTGACCTCACACTGGAGTGCATAACTGGTGACCTCACACTGGAGTGCATAACTGGTGACCTCACACTGGAGTGCATCACTGGTGACCTCACACTGGAATGCATCACTGGTGACCTCACACTGGAGTGCATAACTGGTGACCTCACACTGGAGTGTATCACAGGTGACCTCACACTGGGGTACATCACTGGTGACCTCACACTGGAGTGCATCACTGGTGACCTCAGACTGGAATGCATCACCGGTGATCTCACACTGGAGTGCATCACTGGTGACCTCACACGGGAGTGCATAACTGGTGACCTCACACTGGAGTGCATCACTGGTGACCTCACACTGGAGTGCATCACTGGTGACCTCACACTGTGGTACATCACTGGTGACTTGTAAGACGAATTACATTCACTTGTAAGACGAAGAATGAGGGGAGACATGATCGAGGTATACAAGTGGAAAATGGGTATTAACAAAGGGGATATAAATAAGGTCTTGAGAATATCTCTCCAAGAGAGAACCCGCAATAATGGATTCAAATTAGATAACTTTAGATTTAGAAAGGATATAGGAAAGTATTGGTTTAGAAATAGGGTAGTTGATGAGTGGAACAGTCTGCCTAGTAGGGTTATTGAAGCTAGGACCTTGGGTAGTTTCAAATTTAGGTTGGATAAATTCATGAGTGAGAGGGGTTGGATTTGAGTGGGAATTGCACATGAGTAAATAGAATTATCAAAGCTTATTTCTTAGGTAGCATTTAAGATTGTGTTGAACAAATATCTTGTTAGTGGGATGGTATGTGAAAGACTTGCCTAGTATGGGCCAACAGGCCTGCTGCAGTGTTCCTCCTTTCTTATGTTCTTATGTGACCTCACACTGTGGTACATCACTGGTGACCTCACACTGTGGTACATCACTGGTGACCTCACACTGTGGTACATCACTGGTGACCTCACACTGTGGTACATCACTGGTGACCTCACACTGTGGTACATCACTGGTGACCTCACACTGTGGTACATCACTGGTGACCTCACACTGGAGTGCATCACTGGTGACCTCACACTGGGGGTACATCACTGGTGATGTACCCCAGTGTGAGGTCACCAGCTTCACATATTGTTCTACCCAGCTTCTCATGTTGTTCTAACCAGCTTCTCATGTTGTTCTACCCAGCTTCTCATGTTCTGGTAAACTTTCCTGACGATCTTTGAGCGAGTACTGTAAAGTTTGATAAAATGAACAATAAAAAAAGTATATTATAATTCAAGATTTTACCTGTTCAGAGGTATTTAACTCTTATCTTGCTCAGCAAAAAACGCTAGTCGTGCAGAACTGACATGAAGTGTCTGACATGATGGTGGGAACACCCACAGTGTGTGGGCTACCTTATTCTATGTGAGGGTTACATCGTGGGAACACCCACAGTGTGTGGGCTACCTTATTCTATGTGAGGGTTACATCGTGGGAACACCCACAGTGTGTGGGCTACCTTATTCTATGTGAGGGTTACATCGTGGGAACACCCACAGTGTGTGGGCTACCTTATTCTATGTGAGGGTTACATCGTGGGAACACCCACAGTGTGTGGGCTACCTTATTCTATGTGAGGGTTACATCGTGGGAACACCCACAATGTGTGGTTACCTTATTTTATGAGAGGGTTACATCGTGGGAACACCCACAGTGTGTGGTATACCTTTTTGAAAATATCAATACGGGGACAAAAGCTAGCATGTTTTACTGTCATACTTCATCACACAACAGAACAAAAAAGTTTAAGGAGGTGTTCTCCGTGGAAATAGGGACATTACCAGGAAGCCAAAGAGGTAGAGTGCAGCAGCGAGTACTGGACACACTACATACGACAGGAGAAGAGAACTGAACCACTAGCCACACTCTTCATGTAGTCAATGGACATAGAGCAACCATCAGGGATGTGGAAGCCAGCGGATATATTCGGAGTATTTAAGAAAGGGAATGGCAATTAGTGTTAAACTACAGGCCAGTATCACTGACAATAATGGCATGTAAAATACGGAAGAAAATTATCAGCGGTGGAGCACCTAGTGAGGAAAGAGTTCGTAAACAACAGCCAGAACGGTTTTAGAGATGGTAAATTCTGTCTCACGAACCTTCTAGACTTCTTTGACAAAATAATAGAAGTGAAGAGAGGGAGATATGGAGAGCTCGAATGGTTTTGAACTGTAAGTTGGCTTTTGACAAAGTATCGCACAAGAGACTAACACAAAAGCTAGAAGAGCAAGCATGAATAACAGGAAAAGCACTACAACAAATCAAGGACTACTTAACAGGAAGGAAACAACGAATGATTGTCCAATAATAGGTGTCGGAATGGACGTGTGTGACGAGTGGAATTCCACAGGAATCAGTGCTGGGACTGGTACTATTTCTTGTGTACATGAAACATTTTGACTGAAGCAAAAGAGTTAGAGGTGTTCGTCTTCAAATATTATGTGAAAGTAATGAGGAGAATACAAACAGGTGAGGACCAGACAATGAAGACCGCAAACGGAGTACAGGCTCGGAGAGCAAAGTCTACAAAACTCACAAAAAAAAGACCTTGAGTTGAGCAGTGTGCCGAGCAGCCTGAGACCCACATCAACCGAATAACTCTTGCAGCAAAAGCGTCAGGCAAATGTGAGTTTAACTTTCAGGAACCTAAACAAGGATTCATTCACTACACTATACACAGCATCTTCCAGGCCTATACTGGAGTACCAGCACCAGTTTGCAACCCTCACTTGATCAAGTATGCCAAGAAACTGGAGAAAATGCAGAAATTTGCAAGAAGACTTGTCCCTGAAGCAAGGGGTATGAGGAGAGGGTGAAGGAGCTAAACCTGATAACATTAGAGGAAAGAATGACTAGGGGTGATATGTTAACATTAGAGGAAAGAATGACTAGGGGTGATATGTTAACATTAGAGGAAAGAATGACTAGGGGTGATATGTTAACGACAAACAATATAATGGAAGATATTGATAAGGCGGACAGGGTCAGATTATTCGGGAGACGGAAAACAGAAACGTGGGTGCAAAACTGAAGTTAAGATAAGAGATAAGATTTTCTTGGGATTTTTTAACCCAGGAGGGTTAGCCACCAGGATAACCCAAGAAAGTCAGTGCGTCATCGAGGACTGTCTGTCTTATTTCCATTGGGGTCCTTAATCTTGTCCCCCAGGATGCGACCCACACCAGTCTACTAACACCCAGGTACCTATTTGCAGCTAGGTGAACATAACAACAGGTGTAAGGAAACACGTCGAAATGTTTCCACCCGCCGGGAATCGAACCCGGGCCCTCCATGTGTGAAGCGAGAGCTCTAGCCACCAGGCCACCGGGCCACCCAAATGAGTCTCAAGGATGATAGGAAATATTTCTTCAGTCTTAGAGTAGTTGGACGTGGAACAACCTGGACAGTGAAGCGGTAGAGGCAAACCTTATACAAAGCATTTAGAAGAGATACAAGAGGCCAGGAGAGAGTGAAGCCGTCAGCAACCAGCGAAGACGCTGGACCAGAAGCTGACGCTCGACCCCTCCAACCATATATACGTAAGTACATGTAGGTGAGTACATGTAGGTGAGTACATGTAGGTGAGTACATGTGGGTGAGTACATATAGGTGAGTACATGTAGGTGAGTACATGAAGGTGAGTACATGTGGGTGAGTACATATAGGTGAGTACATGTAGGTGAGTACATGTAGGTGAGTACATGTAGGTGAGTACATGAAGGTGAGTACATGTGGGTGAGTACATATAGGTGAGTACATGTAGGTGAGTACATGAAGGTGAGTACAGGCATCCAAAGTCGGAGTATCAACATTCAGAGCTATGATACGTGGAACACTGCCAGAATTAGCATAATATAACTTAGAATTAATTAATATATCGTTCTTTAAATTGGGACGACATTGATAAACTTCATTTAGTGCGGAAACGCTTATTCTATTTGTATATATATATATATATATATATATATATATATATATATATATATATATATATATATATATATATATATATATATTTTTTTTTTTTTTTTTTTTTATTAACACATCGGCCGATTCCCACCAAGGCAGGGTGGCCCGAAAAAGAAAAACTTTCATCATCATTCACTCCATCACTGTCTTGCCAGAAGGGTGCTTTACACTACAGTTATAAAACTGCAACATTAACACCCCTCCTTCAGAGTGCCGGCACTGTACTTCCCATCTCCAGAACTCAAGTCCGGCCTGCCGGTTTCCTGAATCCCTTCATAAATGTTACTTTGCTCACACTCCAACAGCACGTCAAGTATTAAAAACCATATGCCTCCATTCACTCCTATCAAATACGCTCACACATGCTTGCTGGAAGTCCAAGCCCCTCGCACACAAAACTTCCTTTACCCCCTCCCTCCAACCTTTCCTAGGCCGACCCCTACCCCGCCTTCCCTCCACTACAGATTTATACACTCTCGAAGTCACTCTGTCTCGTTCCATTCTCTCTACATGTCCAAACCACCTCAACAACCCCTCCTCAGCTCTCTGAACAATCGTTTTGGTAATCCCGCACCTCCTCCTAATTTCCAAACTCCGAATTCTCTGCATTATATTCACACCACACATTGACCTCAGACATGACATCTCCACTGCCTCCAGCCTTCTCCTCGTTGCAACATTCATCACCCATGCTTCACACCCATATAAGAGCGTTGGTATAACTATACTCTCATACATTCCCCTCTTTACTTCCATGGACAAGGTTCTTTGTCTCCACAGACTCCGAAGTGCTCCACTCACCCTTTTCCCTCATCAATTCTATGATTCACCTCATCCTTCATAGACCCATCCGCCGACATGTCCACTCCCAAATATCTGAATACATTCACCTCCTCCATACTCTCCCTCCAATCTGATATCCAATCTTTCGTCACCTATTCTTTTTGTTATCCTCATCACCTTACTCTTTCCTATATTCACTTTCAATTTTCTTCTTTTACACACCCTACCAAATTCATCCACCAACCTCTGCATATATATATATATATATATATATATATATATATATATATATATATGCAAGAAAACCACTATGAAAAATAGAAGAATTCCAAGCGCTTTCGTGACTACTCACATTATCAAGGAACTATAACAGGAAACATGACAAGAAGGGCTTATATAAGGGCGAGACTACACCTCACAGTCACATCACACTAACAAAGACTACACCTCACAGTAGCGTAACATCGCACGACTCTGTGAAGAGGAAAACAAGAAAGGACCTGAAACTCTTCCCAAGAATTAAGATTAGTCCAATTTATTATTAAATTCTTCCCAAATTTTATTAATTATAAATGAATCCAATTTATATAAACCAAAAGAAATATTCATATTATTTTCAAAACTGCTTTTAATGAAACATGATTCTATTATATTTCTCTCAACCATGGACTTGCTTGATACAACCTTCTCAGCATTTTGAAAATCAATTGGATGGTTAAAATCTTCACATGAATAAATAGAGCATTAGAATCTTGTCCAGTTCTAATGCTATATTTATGTTGTTTTAATCTTAGTTCAAGACTTTTACCAGTTTGACCAAAATAAACTTTATCGCATATTTTACAGGGAATCTTATAGACACATCCGTCAGCATTTTGGGGGAATTTTTTATCAAAAGTCTTTTACTGTATCAAGATTTTAAATACAACTTTGATATTAAATTTTAAGAAAGGAAGGCATATCAACCAAGTTTTCATGGTAAGGAGAACCAACATATTTTTGGTTGAATAAGGTTGGTTGTCCCTTTTGGATTGTAAAAGTATTCCTAGCTATTTTAAAAGATTTATCAATTATGTTTCTTGGGTATTTTAAATCATTAGCTATTTCATAAATTTTAGAGATTTCTTCATCTATGAACTCTGGACTACAAATACGTAAAGCTCTCAAAAACATTGAAGAAAAACCGACACTTTAACTCTATCTTGATGTGAAGAGTAATAGTGTACATAGGAACAATTATTTGTAGGTTTTCTGTAAATTTTAAATTTAAAATCAATGTTACCCTTAATAATAAAAACATCTAGGAAGGGCAATGAGTTATTTACTTCGAATTCAACAGTAAAATTTATAGAATGAGCTAAGCTATTTAATTTAACAAGGAAATGGTTTATATCTACTTCCTTAGGCATAAGGCACAAAATATCATCAACATATCTATACCACTTAGCTCTATTGGGAAGGATAGTGTTAAGCAATCTTGTTTCGAAAAATTCCATATATAAGTTACTAAGAACAGGTGAAAGAGGATTTCCCATTGCCATACCAAACTTCTGAGTGTAAAACTCATCATTAAATACAAATTTTGCATCAACAATACAAAGTTTAATAAGTTTAATGATAGTAGGAACTGGCAATGGTAAATCATAATTAACCAGTTCTTCAGATAAGAACCTTAGTAAATCATCAACTGGAACTTTTGTAAACAAGGAGGTAACATCAAAACTAACCATATTGAAATCATTTAAATCAGTCAAGGTGCTTAATTTATCAACTAAATCTAAGTTGTTTTTAACATTAAAATTAGAAATTTTTCCAACAATTGGGCTCAAAATATCAACAAGCCATTTAGAAAGTTTATAAGAAACTGAACCTATAGAGCTAATAATTGGTCTAACAGGATTACCAGGTTTGTTTACAAAAGTTCCAGTTGATGATTTACTAAGGTTCTTATCTGAAGAACTGGTTAATTATGATTTACCATTGCCAGTTCCTACTATCATTAAACTTATTAAACTTTGTATTGTTGATGCAAAATTTGTATTTAATGATGAGTTTTACACTCAGAAGTTTGGTATGGCAATGGGAAATCCTCTTTCACCTGTTCTTAGTAACTTATATATGGAATTTTTCGAAACAAGATTGCTTAACACTATCCTTCCCAATAGAGCTAAGTGGTATAGATATGTTGATGATATTTTGTGCCTTATGCCTAAGGAAGTAGATATAAACCATTTCCTTGTTAAATTAAATAGCTTAGCTCATTCTATAAATTTTACTGTTGAATTCGAAGTAAATAACTCATTGCCCTTCCTAGATGTTTTTATTATTAAGGGTAACATTGATTTTAAATTTAAAATTTACAGAAAACCTACAAATAATTGTTCCTATGTACACTATTACTCTTCACATCAAGATAGAGTTAAAGTGTCGTTTTTCTTCAATGTTTTGAGAGCTTTACGTATTTGTAGTCCAGAGTTCATAGATGAAGAAATCTCTAAAATTTATGAAATAGCTAATGATTTAAAATACCCAAGAAACATAATTGATAAATCTTTTAAAATAGCTAGAATACTTTTTACAATCAAAAGGGACAACCAACCTTATTCAACCAAAAATATGTTGGTTCTCCTTACCATGAAAACTTGGTTGATATGCCTTCCTTTCTTAAAAATTTAATATCAAAGTTGTATTTAAAATCTTGATACAGTAAAAAGACTTTTGATAAAATTCCCCAAAATGCTGACGGATGTGTCTATAAGATTCCTGTAAAATATGCGATAAAGTTTATTTTGGTCAAACTGGTAAAAGTCTTGAACTAAGATTAAAACAACATAAATATAGCATTAGAACTGGACAAGATTCTAATGCTCTATTTATTCATGTGAAGATTTAACCATCCAATTGATTTTCAAAATGCTGAGAAGGTTGTATCAAGCAAGTCCATGGTTGAGGAAATATAATAGAATCATGTTTCATTAAAAGCAGTTTTGAAAATAATATGAATATTTCTTTTGGTTTATATAAATTGGATTCATTTATAATTAATAAAATTTGGGAAGAATTTAATAATAAATTGGACTAATCTTAATTCTTGGGAAGAGTTTCAGGTCCTTTCTTGTTTTCCTCTTCACAGAGTCGTGCGATGTTACGCTACTGTGAGGTGTAGTCTTTGTTAGTGTGATTGACTGTGAGGTGTATCGCCCCTATATAAGCCTTCTTGTCATGTTTCCTGTTATAGTTCCTTGATAAGTGAGTAGTCACGAAAGCGCTTGAATTCTTCTATTTTTTCATAGTGGTTTTCTTGCATATTTTGATATCACCTGTTTACTGTGATCTTTTTGCATATATATATATATATATATATATATATATATATATATATATATATATATATATATTATATATATATATATATATATATATATATATATATATATATATATATATATATATATATATATATATATATATATATATACTCCCTCACAACATTTTACCCACTTTAGCATTAAGATCCAACCACAATTACTCTCATTTGGTTCAAAACTCCCCACACTCACTCAACATTTCCCAAAATCTCTCTCTCTCCTCTTACACTATAATCAGTTATGGCAGGTAAAGAGTGAATATAAATGTATAAATTCAAGGATTATATGGAGTAAAATAAAGGTTGGATGTGAAAAGTGGGTTATAGTAAGTGTTTATGCACCTGGAGAGGAGAGAAGTGTAGAGGAGAGAGAGAGATTTGGGGAAATGTTAAGTGAGTGTGTGGGGAGTTTTGAACCAAGTGAGAGAGTAATTGTGGTTGGGGATCTTAATGCTAAAGTGGGTAAAAATGTTGTGGAGGGAGTAAGGTAAATTTGGGGTGCCAGGGGTAAATGTAAATGGGAACCATTAATTGAGCTATGTGTAGAAAGAGGTTTGGTAATAAGTAATACATATTTTATGAAAAAGAGGATAAATAAATATACAAGGTATGATATAGCAAGTAAGGAAAGTAGTTTGTTAGATTATGTATTGGTGGATAAAGGTTGATATGTAGGTTTCAGAATGTACATGTTTATAGAGGGGCAATGGATATATCGGATCATTATTTAGTTGTAGCTACAGTTAGAGTAAAGGTAGATGGGACAAAAGAAAATGGCAACAGCAAGTAAGAGAGAGGTAAAAGTGTATAAACTAAGGGAGGAGGAAGTTAGGGTGAGATATAAGCAACTATTGGCAGAAAGGTGGGCTAGTGCAAGTAGGAGTAGTGGGGGTTGAAGAGAGTTGGGATAGTTTTAAAAATGCAGTATTAGAATGTGGGGCAGAAGTTTGTGGCTATAGGAGGGTGGGTGCAGGAGGAAAGAGGAGTGAGTGGTGGAATGAAGAAGTAAAGGGTGTGATAAAAGAGAAAAAGGTAGCTTATGAGAGGTTTTTAAAAACAGAAGTGTTATAGAAGAGCAGAGTTTATGGAGAGTAAAAGAAAGGTGAAGAGAGTGGTGAGAGAGTGCAAAAGAAGAGCAGATGAAAGAATGGGAGAGGCTCTGTCAAGAAATTTTGCTGAAAACAAGAAAAATTTAGAGTGAGATAAACAAGGTAAGAAAGCCTAGGAATGAATGGATTTGTCAGTTAAAAACAGAGTAGGGGAGTTAGTAGATGGGGAGCTGGAGGTATTGGGTAGATGGCGGGAATATTTTGAGGAACTTTTAAATGTCGATGAAAAAAGGGAGGTGGTAATTTCAAGTACTGGCCAGGGAGGTACAACATCGTTTAGGAGTGAAGAAGAGCAGGATGTGAGTGTGGGGAGGTGCGTGAGGCATTACGTAGAATGAAAGGGGGTAAAGCAGCTGGAACTGATGGGATAATGACAGAAATGTTAAAAGCAGGGGAGGATATAGTGTTGGAGTGGTTGGTATTTTTGTTTAATAAATGTATGAAAGAGGGGAAGGTACCTAGCGATTGGCAGAGAGCATGTATAGTTCCTTTATATAAAATTAAGGGGGATAAATGAGAGTGTAAAAATTATAGGGGAATAAGTTTACTGAGTATACTAGGTAAAATGTATGGCAGGGTTATTATTGAAAGAATTAGAGGTAAGACAGAGAGTAGGATTGCAGATGAGCAAGGAGGCTTTAGAGTGGGTAGGGGATGTGTAGATCAAGTGTTTACAGTGAAGCATATATGTGAACAGTATTTAGATAAAGGTAGAGAAGTTTTCATTGCATTTATGGATTTAGAAAAGGCATATGATAGAGTGGATAGGGGAGTAATGTGGCAAATGTTGCAAGTGTATGGAATAGTAGTAAGTTACTGAAGGCTGTAAAGAGTTTTTATGAGAATAGTGAGGCTCAGGTTAGGGTGTGTAGGAGAGGAAGATTACTTCCCGGTAAAAGTAGGTCTTAGACAGGGATGTGTATGTCACCATGGTTGTTTAATATATTTATAGATAGGGTTGTAAGAAAAGTAAATGCTAGGGTGTTGGGGAGAGGTGGGATTAAATTATGGGAATTAAATGCAAAATGGGAGTTGACACAGTTAATTTTTGCTGATGATACTGTGCTTATGGGAGATTCTAAAGAAAAGTTGCAAAAGGGTTTGTGGACGAGTTTGGGAGGGTGTGTAAGGTAGAAAGTTGAAAGTGAACATAGATAAGAGTAAGGTGATGAGGGTATCAAACGATTTAAATAAAGAAAAATTGGATATCACATTGGAGAGGGATTATGGAAGAAGTAAATGTTTTCAGATATTTGGGAGTTGACGTGTCAGCGGATGGGTTTATGAAGGATGAGGTTAACCATAGAATTGATGAAAAAAGGTGAGTGGTGCGTTGAGGTATCTGTGGAGACAAAAAACGTTATCCATCCATGGAGGCAAAGAAGGGAATGTATGAAAGTATAGTGGTACCAACACTCTATATGGGTGTGAAGCATGGGTTGCAAATGCTGCAGCGAGGAGGAGGCTGGAGGCAGTGGAGATGTTCTGTCTAAGGGCAATGTGTGGTGTAAATATTATGCAGAAAATTCGGGAAAGTGGAAATTAGGAGGTGTGGAGTTACTAAAAGTATTTGTCAGAGGGCTGAAGAGGGTTGTTGAGGTGGTTTGGTCATTTGAGAGAATGGATCAAAGTAGAATGACTTGGAGAGCGTATAAATCTGTAGGGGAAGGAAGGTGGGGTAGGGGTCGTCCTAGAAAAGGTTGGAGGGAGGGGTAAAGGAGGCTTTGTGGGCGAGGGGCTTGGACTTCAGCAAGCATGTGTGAGCGTGTTAGATAGGGGTGGATGGAGACGAATGGTTTTGGGACCTGACGAGCTGTTGGAGTGAGTAGGGTAACATTTTGTGAAGGGATTCAGGAAACCAGTTAATTGATTTAGTTAACTGATTTAGGAGGGGTCTGGGATAGTGACAGCTGGGAGGGACTATTCTCAGCTGTCGTATCTGAGCGCCTCTGCAAAGACAGTGATTATGTATATATATATATATATATATATATATATATATATATATATATATATATATATATATATTTGTACCCACGAACGAGTGGTATTGATCAACAACAAAACTGCGACTAGCCAAGGAGTCGAACCCATGCTGCTTTGGCCTGCCTCATGGTGAGCGAAAACACATGACGCTCTTGTCCATGGGACCACACAATCCTCAAGCTAGGTGTTGTACCCGTCATCCAAGGACATACGGTGGTGTGGATGCCTCTGAGTTAATTTCATTCTACTCCCTGTTTGGTGTACTAGCCCAACATATATATATATATATATATATATATATATATATATATATATATATATATATATATATATATATATATATATATATATATATATATATTATACAACTACTACTACTACACTGCTACTATTAAATTGCTGATACTACTACTACTACTACACTACTACTACTACTAATTAATACTCAACTACTACTACTACTACTACTGTTACAGTACTACTATTACTACTACTACTACTACTAAACAGCTATTACTTCCACTACACAACCACCACTACTTCTGCTACACTACTATTCTACTACTATTACTACTACGCAACAACATCAAGGAAGGATCTGCTTTAAATGCAAGTGATGACGTTCTCATTAAAACCAAATGTTATACTGTACATAACAAACATAAATCAAGACAAACACTAGAACAACAAATATCCCATCAAAATGCAAGGGCCGTCTTGAAACCCTTGGGTGGGAATATAACTGTAGTTTGATGAAGGTGTTCGGAGGACAACTTGCTTACTCTAGGCCTCAGTCCGTCTGTCTGAAGTGACTCAGATGATGACGACGTCCAGAATGAGGTGCGCTATATGTTAGTTACCATTTTGTCCTAGGCACATGTCGAGTAGACACTAGGCCTGTTGTGTGTGTGTGTGTGTGTGTGTAAGGAAACACTTTGAAATGTTTCGGCCCCGCCGGAAATTGAACCCGGGCCCTCTGTGTGTGAAGCGAGAGCTTTAGCCACCATGCCATCTGGGTGTGTGTGTGTGTGTGTGTGTGTAACTTTATGTGTGTGGATTTGTGTGAAAAGTAGTGGTGAAATTGTGTGTTATGGTGTATGAGTGTGTATGTGGGGTCTGCGAGTAACACAGTCTACAGTGCTCCTCTACCTGGCCTGACCTGACACACCTGATCTACCAGTTAATGTATTCTATGCTTCACCTGTCTGCTCGCCCTTTTCTACTAGAAATTATCAATTGCTACTTGTTACCGAGTACTTGATATCCTATTCCTTATCTTACTATGAGAGTTGACCATTCACAAACAGTTTAGCGGTTAGGTAATTGGAACTTACACCCGACACCCCGTGCGTGCGTGCGTGTGTGTGTGGACATCTAAATTTGCTGAGTCAGGGTAAGGCAGCTGTCAAAATGACATACATATTATACCATTACTCACCACCCTCACTGCCTGTCAACCTGTAAACACAAAAGGGGTTGCATGTCTTCCCCACAACCTCCTTCCTAGCTTCCTTTCTTACTTATTTCCTTCCTTCCTTCCTTCCTTCCTCTCATCTCTTCCTTCCTTCCTCTCATCTCTTCCTTCCTTCCTGCCTTCCTTTCTTCCTTCATTCCTTCCTTCCTTTCTTACTTCTTTTGTTCCTTCCTTCTTCTCATCTCTTCTTTCCTTCCTTCCTTCCTTCCTCTGGTATTAGGCGCTCTACATGTGTGGTATTAGGTGCGCTACATGTGTGGGATGAGGCGCTCTACATGTGTGGTATTAGGTGCGCTACATGTGTGGGATGAGGCGCTCTACATGTGTGGTATTAGGTGCGCTACATGTGTGGGATGAGGCGCTCTACATGTGTGGTATTAGGTGCGCTACATGTGTGGTATTAGGCGCTCTACATGTGTGGTATTAGGTGCGCTACATGTGTGGGATGAGATACGCTACATGTGTGGTATGAGATACGCTACATGTGTGGTATGAGATACGCTACATGTGTGGTATGAGACACGCTACATGTGTGGTATGAGACACGATACATGTGTGGTATGAGATACGCTACATGTGTGGTATGAGACACGCTACATGTGTGGTATGAGACACGCTACATGTGTGGTATGAGACACGCTACATGTGTGGTATGAGACACGCTACATGTGTGGTATGAGACACGCTACATGTGTGGTATGAGACACGCTACATGTGCGGTATGAGACACGCTACATGTGTGGTATGAGACACGCTACATGTGTGGTATGAGACACGCTACATGTGTGGTATGTGACACGCTACATGTGTGGTATGAGACACGCTACATGTGTGGTATGAGACACGCTACATGTGTGGTATGAGACACGCTACATGTGTGGTATGAGACACGCTACATGTGTGGTATGAGACACGCTACATGTAGAGGAGGAAGGGTGTTTGAACAAATATTAGTTTCAGTCTTTTCACATAATCTCGGAGACCCCCTTCGGGTTCAGCGCTCCACCTAAGAAATAATTCACCCTTGCTCTACAACGTGGGGCCTCCCTCACATGATGTGCGCATACACACCGTGTTGAATGGTGTGTGATTGAAAGAGGCTGCGTCACTACGCAGGAGCAGTGGGTGCCCATACGTCTCGTACTGCCCTGGAATCTAACCCATGTCTTTCCTGTTTTTATGCGAGCACTCTAACCACTGAGCTACAAGCCACCCAAAGTAAGAGCCCTCTGCGTTATTTTTTAGTGTTTTAAAGCATCGTAAAATACGAAATATATGTAATCAACGCGAAACTAAGCTAAAGTCACTGAAGGTACTGAGGTGAGAGGTGTTCTCGTACCAGCGACCAAGTAAACACGCTGCTCGCCGCCGCTGTTTCAGATCGTGCCGCCACAAGGACCGAAATGCGGTAGAAAGCGAACGTTATTGCAAGGACGCGGTGAAAGATAGTGCCGCTGGTGGGGGTGAAGAATATGGTGGTGTTACCCCCACACAGTGATGAAAGGTGTAGTTGATGATCTGCCAGACGGGAGGGAATGTTTTGAGTGATGGTTTGTCAAAAGGGGTGAATATGTCGGTGATAGCCTGTCAAACTGAATTTCCATCTACTAGCTGACATGACCAACAATGTTCTTCATGGAAGTCGATCCATCACCATAGAGATTGAATGCCACTTGCTGCATGACCTACCCACTGATTTCTTATTTAAAAAAAATCGTGTTTAGAAATCTGAGCCTATGAGAAATGATGTTCGAGGTTGAACGAATATTACTTTTGGAAGAATATGTTTAAGAGATGTCACATTGCCTTCAACACGTATATATATGTTTGAGAGGCAAGACTTGCCAATAAGCAAAATACACTCTATTGTAGAGCAAACTCTAGATCAGTCGCTCTAAGCTTTGACCTGATGAAGCTCCGTCTAGTGTGACACGACGTATGTCTTGACATGTCACACGACGTATGTCTTGACACGTCCCGACAACACAAGTATGTCTTGACACGTCACACGACGTATGTCTTGACACGTCCCGACAACACGACGTATGTCTTGACGTCACACGACGTATGTCTTGACACGTCACACGTCGTATGTCTTGACACGTCCCGACAACACGACGTATGTCTTGACACGTCACACGACGTATGTCTTGACACGTCCCGACAACACGACGTATGTCTTGACACGTCACACGACGTATGTCTTGACACGTCACACGTCGTATGTCTTGACACGTCACACGACGTATGTCTTGACACGTCACACGACGTATGTCTTGACAGTCACACGACGTATGGTGAGCTGTATGGAGAGAGTTCTTCAGGTCATAGAGGTGTCCCGCACTTCGATCGCTAGTGCACTCAGCTCACACTAAGATCCGGGGATCGATCCCCTGGAAAACATTAGAACGTATTTCCATAAGACACCTGCTGTCCATGTTCACCCATCAGTAAAATAGGTACCTGGGTGTTAGTCGACTGGTGTGGGTCGCATCCTGGGACAAAATTGACCAATTTGCCCGAAATGCTCTGCATGTACTTGTAGACATAAAGATATTGTATTATAACAGCAGGCTTCTCCGGTGTCGGCGAGATGAGTCTATATTATGTATGGCAGCAACGAACGAGGTATTGCCTCAGCACCTGGGAAGACGTGATGCATCAACACCTGACCTCCAGTAGCTATTCTTCGTTCCAGCCTCTTCACTACAACCACCACCTCACAACTGTCACTACGATCTCCACAACTCCCACTGACACCACTGGTATTGTACCATGACAACCCCCACCTCTTGCACCCTGAACACCCTACGCACCACAACTTGCACCACTGATGTCAATGGTTTAAAACACACAAGTTAAAGAATCAGACACTTTTGCAACATTTGGGAATTTTTATTGAGAAGACATGTCAACAAGTGACTTCCTCAGTCTGGTATAGAGATGAAAGTACGAGTACTTTTCTCAAGAACCACATCGATTCCAGGCTGAGGGACTGATTACCTCAAACTCCTTCTCATCTTCCACCATTAATCTCTGTACCAGAGGAAGCCAGAAGCCACTAATGGACGAAACGTTTCTACAATAAAGATCCGGAAATGCTGTAAAAGTGTCTCTCACGTTGCAGCAACGTCTCATCACAACCACCACCGCCAACACTACTCATGTCATATCGATACTACTCATGTCATATCGATTATATGAATTTATCTACATGTTGTATTAAGTTGTAATAAGACCTAGGACCGCCTGGGCTATATGACTCACCTCTGTTATTTAGTTTGATTGTGGATAGTAAATAAAACTCTGGCGTTGTCTGTTTAGTTATGTGAAACAATGGCTGCTCGATCCTCCTTCCTGAGACTAACCCAATCGCTCACTGAGAGCCGTGAGTGTCACCACCTGATTAATTAGGTTTAAAGACTATCGACTACACGACGCTCATTAATGCTGAACGTAACCTATTCATCACCAGACAAAAAAAAACTTAAACTCTAAAATAGAGGAAAAGTTAACTCTTAATATATATACTCTGACAGACGTATACGTCTCTATGTAAGTCGATGGTCAAAGCCACAAGTATTGCCTCATTCACATACCACTCGGTGTATATGTGATGACCATCTAAGTCAGACGACAGTCCAGAGGTTAGTGAGAGACATTCCTACATTGTATGATGATTCTAATATTTCTAAATTCCATGTTTTTCCAAAAGTATTTACTTTAATTCGGAAATTAAGTCCAGTTCGTACCTGGTCCTGTTACATTTAATGCCTAACTGAAATGAATTGAAGAGGTGTGACCTTGAACAAAGTAAGAAGTGAGTCAACCTGAAGAACACCTTTTCAGATTTAGCCTTAACGATATATTATTATGTAAATTCAACTGGACTGTACAATGGAGGGTCTAATATTTCGGCCTATGGGATGGGAGAAAAGCTGTTCTTTTGCTAACCTACCTTAATGCAACTTAATGAGGAACAGAAACACCTGGGTGTGTTTATCAGAAGACGTATCGCCAACCAGTGGTTCTTTCAATTCAAAACAGAGATAATATACGAAGGCAGAAAGCAGGTGCTGCATGTATATCTGCTCATCATGTGGTACTTTACCAATATTGTGATAAAAGGCCAAACGAGGAATGGTTCTAGTAATTCTAGGTTTGATTTGTTTACCACTCGGTTTTCTCACTGCACTAATTATAATTAGCTCCATTACACAACCTACTTGACATTGCAGACTTTATATAATAAAGCCCAAGCATTTGTTTTCTATATTGACCAAGAGTTATAATTACTAGTCAAAACTCTCGAGACCACAAATTCCACCACCACCACCACCACTATCACCACCATCAGCACTTAATATCACCACCACCAGTACTTAATATCACCGCCGCTAGTCCACTCACTGCTTCCATCTTTGGGTTAGGTTGGCCTCGAAATTCTGTGTAACCACTGCAAAGAAGATGGTCATATTATCTAATGGTTGTGTAGGACAGACAAACAGACGGACTAACGGAGGTACAGACTCAGGAACACAGACAGCGATTGAGAAAATACAGTCATCAAGTTATCTTTCTGTCAAATTAGTCTGACTAAATCACACGAAATATTAAAAACAAAAATCTGAATTAATTTATTACGTTGTTTCAGGGCTGCAGTCGCCTCAGTATCTCAGGTAGAAAAAATTACACATAGTACTGGACTTAGGGGCACTAAAACACCGGCTTGATAGAATTAAGTCTCAAAATGAGCAACACTTATATTTGTTTGTTTTATTAAAAGCGAGACTGTTAGCCAGCAACAAAAAGGACTCTCAAGCCTAGAGGCTTCCACAAATGATTACAGGACTTTAGGGCTTCAATCAATATAGATTTTGCCGTCAGAGGAGCAGGCGAGCACGAATGACGGCCTCGAATTAGGTACTGGTTTGTGTGTTGAGTCTTGCTTCTCTTTCAAGTGCCTCTATATTACCAGTGATTGTTAGCAGTGGTCACTTGAAAGCTTCTAAGAACACTTACCGTCGGGCTGACAAAGAGACTGCATATAATTTCCAGAGATTCAAATGGAGGCTTGCAGTTCCAGTGCTGGTAAACCCCACAGGAATTTTCTGTAAAAGGCTGAGCTACGATGGCGAAATTCAAGAGAGAGGGGTTAACTCTGTATAATTTACGCGTCAGGGGGCTTCCTAATTAGGCTAAGGGCAGTGTTAAAAACACCGGGTTGACCTGGAAATGTGTTAGAGAAAATGAGGAGAATGGGGCATTGGCGTGGCCCAGATCAGAAGGATAAATATAGTATGGAACACTTGTATTTCTATATTTGTCTTATGGAGCCTAAACCCGTGTGTGTTTTGTGTGTGTGTCACTCAGCACAAGGAGTGGTAGAGTGATCCTCCTTCCGCTAATTTCAGCTAGGTCTCTCTGACCAGCAAGACTATTAGTGATAGCAATGTTGAAAAACAATGGTGAAGAATAATAAGGCGGCAGATCTTTGGTTTATTTGTAAAAAAAAAATAATGCTGCAAAGACTTAAAGTAATATTTAAATGGATTCGACACATATTGTTGGCAGCACATTTCTAAGTTACGTTAGGTTGTCCTCTATCTAAAACTTTTTTTTAACAAACCACACCAAAAAAAACTACAAATATGAGATAAAAATACAATTAAAAAATAAAGAAAAAAAATCTGCGGGCCGAACAGAAACGGGCAGCCACTGCGCAGGGTGTGTAAACAGCAGACATAATTCAACTGTTAATGGAGCCTCAATGGTCATCCATTTAACTGTTTCAACAGTGACATGATGTCTGTGGTTAAGGGCATGATGGTTAAGAGGGCATGATGGTTAAGAGGGCATGATGGTTAAGGGCATGATGGTTAAGAGGGCATGATGGTTAAAAGGGCATGGTGGTTAAGAGGGCATAATGGTTAAGAGGGCATGATGGTTAAGAGGGCATGATGGTTAAGAGGGCATGATGGTTAAGAGGGCATGATGTTAAGAGGGCATGATGGTTAAGAGGATGATGGCTCGAGGGTGCAAGTGCTTGTGATAATTATTGAGTTTAAGATGGTCCTAAACGCCGTCCAGTTTTCATTCATAATTTAATGGGCTTTTTAGGTTTTTTCCAGCCACGGTGGGGTAACTTTTATTGTTCATATGTTTTATTGTTCATACGTACGTGTTTCTGCATTTATATTGTTGTTATAGGTTAATGAGGGCGTACTGTGGAGGCCACTATACAGCTGACCCCAAGTTCTGTGGAGAAACCCCCCCAAATTTTTTTAATCATGGAGGAGCGCTAAACCCGTAGGATTATACAGCGTCTGTGGGGGGGAGGATAGAAGGTATTCAGGCTTAATTCGGGGGAATTGACACAGATTCA
>WNWK01031702.1:0-22504 GCA_009830355.1 Cherax destructor
CATTCTGGAAAAATATCCTGACTTTGCTCCTGTAAATAATGCATTGCTACGTGTGTGTTAGTTACCATTTTGTCCTAGGCACATGTCGATTAGACACTAGGCCTGTTGTATGTATGTGTGTGTGTGTGTGTAACGAAACACTTCGAAATGTTTCGGCCTCGCCGGGAATTGAACCCGGGCCCTCCGTGCGTGAAGCAAGAGCGCTAGCCACCATGCCATCGGGGCGTGTGTGTGTGTGTGTGTGTGTGTGTGTGTGTGTGTGTGTGTGTGTGTGTGTGTGTGTGTGTGTGTGTGTGTGTGTGTGTGTGTGGCGCGTGTTGATTGCCTTTTGTCCTGTGCACATGTCGATTGAAGGCTGGGCCTGTTGTGTGTGCGTGTGTGTGTATGTATATATGTGTGTGTATGTGTATGTGTGTGTGTGTATGTGTATATGTAAGTGTGTATGTGTGACCCAACAATAAAATTTGCACCAAGAACTCATTACAGTTGTGACTGGGTGTAGACTAGTGAAGTGTTCATTGCGTTATAATTTGTTCATGATTGTAACCATGTATAAACGTAAGTAAGTAAATTTACTTACATGTTTCATTACCTTTGTAACTTGTGAGTTCATTACCTTTGTAGCTTGTTAGTTCATTACCTTTGTAACTTGCTCAGCTATCATAACTTTGGGGTCCAGTCCCTGGACCCATTATGTACCTCTGTAATCTTTTGACTACCGCCCACAGGATGGGTATGGGGTGCATAATAAAGATATCAAACTAATCAAACAACTTAAGGGGCACCTAAGTTACCCCGTCTTCTAATAACATGTTCACTTGTCCACTATAATCAACCTTGTCCATAATTACTATAGCATTTGCTTTGTTTGTTTCGTAAGGTGAAGTCCAGGATCTTTCCTTAATTCATGGTATAACTTAACAAATTTTTGATGAAAGTTGTTATTAGAAGACCATAAGGTTATAAGAGGAAGAAATTCAACAAAATACCTCCTTTACTTCTAGTTGAATAATGAAAGAAGAAATGATGGAGATTATTCTTGAGGTGAGTTAACTGAAGGGAGTTGCCAGGAGGAAGAGCTAGAGAAAAATATTTTTGTTTTACAGTCATAGGAATCTAAGTATTGACTAAAAATATAATCATAATAATGCCTTATGACTGACTTTGTGGATTTAACAGCACTGGAATTTAGCCATTGTTGAAGTTGTTTTTCTTTTATTATTATTTCAATGCTGTTAAAGTGGTTTAGTTAGCATCACCTCTCATACGAAGCTGTTATTAATAATTGGTTTCTTTAACTTTAGCTTTTATATAAAACTGTAATTCAGGTTATTTATTTATAAATTACTACAATAATTACATTCTCACTCTTAATACATCATTAACAATTGCAATTTCATATACCTACGTAATATTAATTCTCTTAATATTCACAAATGACGCCCATTAGATTATCGCAGGAGACGTCGTGAATGAAGAAGTGATCAGGAGAGTAAAGACAAGCGCAGTTTTCTGACTCTCCTCCTGATGGTTCCTGAAAATCGAAGCCGATGTTACCCCAGAATGGAGTCCCCATAGTCACCGAGTCCCCGTCCAGCCAGTGCCAGTCACCCTCTTGCTCGGTATCAGAGGCACCGATGTACACAGAGTAATCACCCAGACCTGCAAAAAAACATTTATTATACGAAGAATATAAAAAAGTATTTTTACAATCACAAAAACTAGATGCGAACGTGAATCTTCATGTTGGGATTACCTCGCCGACGTAATCCCTTTAAGGTGGTCGCCGAGGTAATCCCTTTAAGGTGGTCGCCGAGGTAATCCCTTTAAGGTTGTCGCCGAGGTAATCCCTTTAAGGTGGTCGCCGAGGTAATCCCTTTAAGGTGGTCGCCGAGGTAATCCCTTTAAGGTGGTCACCGAGGTAATCCCTTTAAGGTTGTCGCCGAGGTAATCCCTTTAAGGTGGTCGCCGAGGTAATCCCTTTAAGGTGGTCACCGAGGTAATCCCTTTAAGGTGGTCACCGAGGTAATCCCTTTAAGGTGGTCACCGAGGTAATCCCTTTAAGGTGGTTACCGAGGTAATCCCTTTAAGGTGGTCACCGAGGTAATCCCTTTAAGGTGGTTACCGAGGTAATCCCTTTAAGGTGGTTACCGAGGTAATCCCTTTAAGGTGGTCACCGAGGTAATCCCTTTAAGGTGGTCACCGAGGTAATCCCTTTAAGGTGGTTACCGAGGTAATCCTTTAAGGTGGTTACCGAGGTAATCCCTAAGGTGGTTACCGAGGTAATCCCTTTAAGGTGGTTACCGAGGTAATCCCTTTAAGGTGGTCACCGAGGTAATCCCTTTAAGGTGGTCACCGAGGTAATCCCTTTAAGGTTGTCGCCGAGGTAATCCCTTTAAGGTGGTCGCCGAGGTAATCCCTTTAAGGTGGTCGCCGAGGTAATCCCTTTAAGGTGGTCACCGAGGTAATCCCTTTAAGGTGGTCACCGAGGTAATCCCTTTAAGGTGGTCACCGAGGTAATCCCTTAAGGTGGTTACCGAGGTAATCCCTTTAAGGTGGTCACCGAGGTAATCCCTTTAAGGTGGTCACCGAGGTAATCCCTTTAAGGTGGTTACCGAGGTAATCCCTTTAAGGTGGTTACCGAGGTAATCCCTTTAAGGTGGTCACCGAGGTAATCCCTTTAAGGTGGTCACCGAGGTAATCCCTTTAAGGTGGTTACCGAGGTAATCCCTTTAAGGTGGTTACCGAGGTAATCCCTTTAAGGTGGTCACCGAGGTAATCCCTTTAAGGTGGTTACCGAGGTAATCCCTTTAAGGTGGTTACCGAGGTAATCCCTTTAAGGTGGTTACCGAGGTAATCCCTTTAAGGTGGTCACCGAGGTAATCCCTTTAAGGTGGTCACCGAGGTAATCCTTTTAAGGTGGTTACCAAGGTAATCCCTTTAAGATGGCACGAGGCTTAAACTGATCATTATGAAAATAAAAATCTATATTTCGAAGCGAAGTTTACAATGTGTGGTTTACATACTACACAATATTAATTACAAAGAAAGCCACTAGTAGGCCTAGGCATTTCAGGCAGACTAATACTAATTCTTACTGACTACTCTATATTGACACAGGTTATGGAACATTACATTATAATATTCAGTAATAAATATTGATATAAAAGTCAGGTAATTAAAAAGTTAATCATTAATGAGTGATAATAGTGAGGTAGTTCAAAACATATAGCAACATTACCATCAGTAAATTTAGTAATGGGAATGGTTTTACCTCGGCGTGACACACTCATTCTATAAGAGCTCGTAAATTGGCTGAGTATTTCAGACTAACTTAAGATTAACTTAATATTTATTAGGTAATAACTATTAGGAATTTTATGTTTACAGTCACTTGAGTGACTTACAGTCACTTGAGTGACTGTAAGTCACCCCCTTTCATTCTACTCACTGCCTCACGAACTTTCCCCACACTCACAACTGGTTCTTCCTCGCTCCTATAAGATGTTATTCCTCCTTGCCCTATACACGAAATCACAGCTTCCCTGTCTTCATCAACAATTAACAATTATTCAAAATATTCCCTCCATCTTCCCGATACCTCTAACTCTCCATTTAATAACTCTCCTCTCCTATTTTTAACTGACAAATCCATTCTTTCCCTAGGCTTTCTCAACTTATTAATCTCACTCCAAAACTTTCTTTTATTTTCAACAAAATTTGTTGCTAACATCTCACTTACTCTCTCATTTGCTCTCTTTTTACATTGTTTCAGAACTTTCTTAACTTCTCTTTTTCTCTCCATATACTCCTCCCTCCTTACATCACTTCTATTATTATTATTATATATTTCATCATCTCGTTTACTGACTTCCTTGCCAGCTCTCTGTCCCACTGAACTCCATGCAGGAAGTTCTTCATGCCTACGTAGTCACCTTTCTTGTAGTTTGGCTTCGTTCGTCCGGCCCTTCCTGCTTCCCCCTCCCTTTCCTCCTCCATGTGTATAAGTGTATGAATTCTTGTGTGAACTATATAATAATATAATATCTTTATAAGTACGATAAGGTACCTAAATTACTGGGAACGGTTGAAGGTCCTTGATCTGTATTCCCTGGAACGCAGGCGAGAGAGATACATGATAATATACACTTGGAAGGTCCTAGAGGGATTAGTACCAAACTTGCACACGAAAATTACTCCCTATGGAAGCAAAAGACTCGGCAGAAGATGCAACATTCCCCCGATGAAAAGCAGGGGTGCCACGAGTACACTGAGAGACAACACAATAAGTGTCCGGGACCCAATACTGTTCAACTGCCTCCCAGCATACACAAGGGGGATTACCAATAGACCCCTGGCTGTCTTCAAGAAGGCACTGGACAGGCACCTAAAGTCAGTACCTGACCAACCGGGCTGTGGCTCGTACATCAGTTTGCGTGCGGCTAGCAGTAACAGCCTGGTTGTTCATACCCTGATCCACCATGAGGCCTGGTCTTAGACCGAGCCGAAGGGGCGTTGACCCCCGAAACCCTCTCCAGGTAAACTACAAGTACATGTACAAGGTATACAGGCCTAGCTGATATCAGTGACATACTACTATATAGAAAGCCGCTTGTTATGCTGAGCATTTCGGGCAAATTAGGTCCTTGACCCAGGAAGCGACCCACACCAGTCGACTAACTCCTAGGTACCCATATTTGATGGGTGAACATAGACAACCGGTGTAAAGAAACACGCCCAATGTTTCTACCCTCGTTGGGAATCGAACAAAGACCCTCGCTGTGTGAAGCTAGAGCTTTACCAACCAGGCCACGGGGCCTGGTGGATAAAGTATTAGGACACTCTTAATAAACTCTTTATGAGAGGAACCAACGATGTTTTCTTTGGAGCAGCTGTGCTAATAGGTGAAGGAAGAGCTGGAGGAAGCTATGAGAAAGATATGGCAGTTGTCTGCAGAAAGAAGGAGAATTCGTAGTGATCCTCCGGTAGAGAATTCTTGTTACAAAGAAGGAGACTCCAACGAAGTGGTTACCAGCGGAACCGAAAAAGACTGCCGACACTTCTGGTGGGAAAAATGGGGCTAAGGCTGAACATGAGGAAGATCCAAGAAACTACTCTGGAAACCACCAACTTGTTCTTCGGAGATTCCCTGACCAGCGCTCGTACTGGTCGGACGTTGTTGCTCTGCCTCCTGGTGGCGACTTATCAAACCTCCTTGGTTTTCACAAGATGGCGGATGGCTACAGACATAGAGTAAATACGGTCTGTATTGACTTGTTGCAAGGAGCTGTATACCCCAGCAACGCGAAAGTTATCCTGCCCTTGCTTCTGAGAGACACTTTCGGAATCCCTAATGAAGATTTATTTGGGATTTCTTTGAATGGAGCTGCAAGGATATTTGTTAAATTCATGACCACCGGAGGTTACGAGACTGTTGTCAACAAATACCAGGAAAAGTGTATCAAGGTCAACGCAGGACTAGAGGTACGCCTTCGTGATGTGTCAGCACGTTATTCGTGGATAAGAATTCATAATATACTGAAGTGGATGTAAGGAGGATCTTCGGCCAGTTTGGGACCATACATGTAGCCAATGAGTGTCGATGGACCCAGGGTATATATGCAGGCATGCCGGAAGGATCTTATTCTCTCAAGATGAACCTGAGACGACAAATATCGTCGTATGTTATCATGGAAAATTTCCGGACTCAGGTTTATGTGACATACCCTGGGCAGCAGAAAACATGTCGCATCTGTGGGTCCACGGGGCATGTAGCAGCTACGTGTGACCAGCACCGTGGACCCCGTCCCTATAATCAACGTGAGGAAACTTGTCGAGAAGAGGCGACTGAATCAATGTTGGCTGTGGACATGGAGTCACCTGTAGCAGAGGAGGTGCTTCATACGATCGAGGTGTCAGGGAAATGGAGTGACGTGGTTGAGGAGGCTGACTTGGGGGTCTTGAGTTTGATGAGTTTGAGTGGATGAGGATACATCCCAAGGTGTATTGGTGGAGTCTACAGGGAAGGTGGATTTGGTTGAGGATTTGCAGGTCCCCAGTCTGGTGGATTTGCAGAGGCTGTTGGATAGCCCTATGTTAGAGGGTCTGATGCAACTGGAGGTTGGCATGGGGCCTGAGGTAGGGGATTTGGTGGGTGACAGTGTTGAGAGGTCCACTGTGTCCGACCACCCAGAAGTTGAGGTGCATCATGCATCTGGGGATGGGGATATGGAGTTTACGGGTCTAGTTTCACAGGGGACGATGATATCATCACTCCTGGCCAGCAGAGTTGCAAAAAGGTTTGGGTGGAGGTAGTGAAAGGTGCTAAGGAAGGGTTGAGGGGGACAGGTGGGGGGAAGGGGGGGTGAGTCGGGGGAATAATAGTACAGCTACGACAGGAGTATCAGGTTCTGTGAGGCAGAAAGGGAAGCCCCCGCTACAGAATTCAGGTGTTTAAATATGAACGTGAATGGCCTCCGGGCGGAGGTCAAGAGGAGATGGGTAGAGGTGACATTGAGATGTATGAATGTTGATGTATGTATACTCCAGGAACATAATTTCCGGTGTGGTAGGGACTTGGTATTGAATGGGTATAAGTTATATATAGGGAGTTCTGAGCATTTAAAGGGTGGGGTGACGGTAGGGGTATGTGAGACCAGCCCCTTCACTTTGAAGGCATGGGAAGAGGAGGGGTGGCAGGATAGTCAGGGTGGACGGGAAGTGGGGTGACATTCAGGTGTGCTTCATCGGGGTGTATATGCCGGCGATTAATAACCTGCAGGTGAAAGAGAATTTTGTTAGGAGGGATCTGGTTTATGTTTTGCATGGTCTTCCCTTAATAACCATAATTGCGGGTGACTGGAATTGTGTGATGAGGGGGAGGGACGTTGAGCCTCGGGGAGCAGGGTGTATGTTGGGGGTTTTGCGGGAAGTATTGGGGGCGGTAGGGGTGGAGGATGTGGTACGGGGTGGTGGATGGGAAGTGGAGCATACTTTTGTCAGAAATGGTTATGCGGCAAGGCTAGATCGGGTATATGTGTCATCAGCTATACAGGTCGGCAGTGTAATTTGTGTTGAAGTGGGATTGTCTGATCATAGGGGTGTTTTGGTAAATCTGGGATGGGTTGGGGCTGTCCGCATATTTCCTTGTTATTGGAAATTAAATAAGGGTTTGTTGCAGGGCTTAGATCATAGGGAGGTTTTTGCGGATTGGTGGGAAAGGTTGGGGGGGGTGGGTAGTGGAATTGTTAATGTTGTGCAGTGGTGGGCGGATAGAGCGAAGGTGGCTATTAAGGATTTTTACAGTAGGCTGGGTAGGGATGAGGCGAGGTTAAAGTACTGTAAGCAGCATTATTTGGAATATCAGTTACAGGAATGTTATAAAGGGGGAGGGAGGTATCCAATGGGTGATATTGCTGACATACAGGGTCAATTGCGGAATTTACAAAATGAGGTTTTTAATGCGATTAGGGTACGAGGGGGGGGAGTGGAGGACGTCCTTTGTTGTGATAAGCCCTCAGCAATGGTTTTGCGAAGATTTCAAAGGAGGAGAAAAGGGTTAACGATCATGGCATTGACTGTGGATGAGGATTTGGAGGGGTATAGGCATGGTCAGGTAATACGAACGACGGAAGCTATGAGTTGTTATGCAGATAAATGGTTTAAACAAAATTGTGGGAGGGGGAATGTGATGGGGGAGCACGAACGAACAATTGTGTTGGAGAGCATAGGAGCAGGGTTAGGGAATGAGCAAAGAGAATGTATGGAGGGGAGCATTACTGAAGAAGAAGTTTGGCAGGCGGTGCAGGGACAACATTTGGGAAAGGCACCAGGGATTGACAGAATCTCAGGGAATTTTTATGTGACTCATTGGGGTTGTGGTCTTAGTTCTAAAGGGAAAGGATAGTCATACTTTGAAGGATTATAGGGCAATCTCATTGCTCTGTTCCGATTATAAATTTTTTGCGCGCATCTTAGGAAATCGTATGAAGAAAGTTTTGGACGACATCTTAGATAAGGGGGCAATACGTGGTTCTGGGGCGTAGTTTTATTGGAGGACATCGTAGAATCAAAGGTTTTGTGGAAGGTCGGCGAATTGGGACACTTTTATTCATCAGTGACAGTACTAACAGTGATGGGGGTGTCAGTGAAGGTGACTTTCAAGGTTTTGAGGCGGTTGTGACCGAAACTAGTGACCATAATACCGGTGTAAGTGAGGAAAACCCAGACGACCCACAGCCGTCCACCTTTGGTGCTGTGGCGTCTTGTTCACGGCCAGTTGTACCAGAACGAAGGCGGAAACTCCTATTTTCTTATATCTCGGACTCAGATGTGAGCAGTGGTAATGATACTGATAGTGACTATGAACTCCAAGCCCTTCGAAATAGTTCCAGTAGCGCGAGTGAAGAGGAATATTCACCAGTGAAGCATCAGTATATACGACGGTATATGCGCTCTGGTAGTGTGCCATATGTTCTTCCAAGGATGAGGAGTACATCTCGGAGTACATCCCGTGGGCGTACACCAGGAAGTGATAGTGAAAATGAAGATGATAGCGTTGCAATTGGTATGAGAAATGTCCATGCAACTGGTAGTGGTGGTGGTGGTGCGGCGTGCGAGGCACCAGCAGTGGACCATGCTGGCACCCACGCCGCTGAGTCAGCTCAGTTACAAGAAAGGCAACCCTCACCCACCCACCAACCCCCACAACTACAACCTCCACTTCCACAACCCCCACAACCACCTGTAAATATCCAGTACCCACCAGCAGACCGCACCTGGGATTGGCAGGAAGCTGCGAATTTTATTCCCAATCCCCATCAGTTTGATGAAAGTCACAGTGGAATACGCCCATCTTGTCCACTTGGGAACAATGCCACTGAACTGGAATATTTCCAGTTATTCTTTGACGAACCCCTGATAGACATTATTATCAGGGAAAGCAACAGATACTTCGATTACACAATGGCAAACACGATTCTTTCACCAAAATCACGTCTACACCAGTGGAAGGAGACAACTGTGGCAGAGATGTATCTTTTCTTTGCCACAATAATGCTTATGCCACATGTGTATAAGCACCGTATCAAATCATATTGGTCAACAGACAGATTGATTGCAACACCAGCTTTCAGTGATATTATACCAGTGAATCGATTTGTGCTACATCTACGCATGTTACATTTCTCAGACAAAACCAGGCCTGACAGAACCGACAGGTTATATAAGATTAGGAATGTTTCTGTATCTGAAAGAGAAATTCAATATGTATTTTTATCCCTTCAGGAAGCTTGTTATTGACGAGTCACTGATTCTGTTCAAAGGAAGACTGTCGTTCAAGCAGTATATACTAAGCAAGAGGAAACACTTTGGTATAAAGTTGTTTGTGCTTTGTGATTGCTACAGTGGTATTGTATTGGATATTATTGTGTACACTGGAAGTAATACATTGAAAGATACCAGGAAGTTAATGGGTATCTCTGGTGATGTGGTTAGAACAATGATGGAACCATATCTTGGTAAGGGGCATATATTATATACTGATAACTGGTACACAAGCCCCTCCCTCAGTGATTTTTTGCGAGTGAACTTGACAGATGTGTGTGGTACAGTGCGTGCAAATCGTAAGCATATGCCTAGGTTCAATGCTGGCACTCGTAAAGGTCAGGTGCAGGCGTTTGCTGCCAATGATATCATGGCATTTCGGTGGCATGACAAACGAGATGTCACACTGTTGTCATCAATTCACCCTAATGAAATGGCAGACAGTGGCAGGGTGAATAGAGAGACCGATGAACCCATTCTAAAACCTGCAGCTGTGATGGACTACACTCTCAATATGTGTTCAGTGGACAAATGTGACATGCAGATTGGGTTTGCTGATTGTGTTAGAAAGAGTTATTAGTGGTACATAAAACTCTTTTTTCACATTCTGGACATTTCCATGCTCAATGCTTATAATGTTTATATGTTGAAGACCACAAACAAACCACCATATGGCGAATTTTGTTTGTCTGTCATCAGGCAAATAATCACCAAGTACCAAGAAACACCACCTGCAATAGAAAACCGCCCATGAAATTACCAACAACTACCCTCTCGTCTGAGGCTTGGTGGTGAACACTTCCTAACAAAACTGCCTGCTACTGCTTGCAAGAAAAAGGCTCAGAAGAGGTGTTATGTCTGTGCACATACAAAAAGACGCCCACAGCAACGCAAAGACACTCGTTATATGTGTGTGGAATGTGAAACACCACTGTGCATGGAACAATGTTTCAGAGACTTCCACAGGCTGCCGAACTTCTAGAAACATGTCCAGTGAGTTTATATATCTATATATATGATTGAACAATAGTTATAAACATAATTTTACATTGTAAATTTTTGTAAATATGTTTTGTAAACAAACTAGTGATAACAAACTTTATGGCATTATTATATAAGAAATAGCGAGTGAATATTTGAAAAACAGCACTTATATTGGTCTCACAGTCCATAAAAGTTATTTGAAAAAAAAAAAAATCGATAAGAAAATAACTTAAAAAAAAAACGATTACCGGCCAACCGGAAGTCGTAGATGTTGCTGTCATCAGTTCATTTTGGGTCAATTTGAAGCCTCCATATCTCCGTAAGTATTGATCGCAAAATTTTTTTGTTTAGCTATTTAGATTTAGAAAAAAACTCTATCATTTCATAAGATAAAATATTTTTTTTTCCGAATATTTTTCGACCCCAGGAACACGTTTCCGAGAAGGCCTGTCGACCCCCAAAGGGTTAAGGAAGGAGGTTGTAACGACAAGGGTCATTCACAGGGGTATGGGATTAATTCCTTTGAAAAGGAGGTTAATGGGGCTATATGTGAGGCAGGAATTTTTAGCTAGGGGAGGGCTCCGTGGGAGGAGGGTGAATGAGGTAATGAGGGAGGTGCGGAGGTGGTGGCAGGGTAGGGACATCATGGTTTGCGAGACGCTTTTGCAACACCTTCTTGTTGTAGTGGATCTGGGGAAGGTACGGGTGGGTAGGTTAGATAGGGTAGGAAGCTGTAGTAAGGCTCTGCAAGGTGAGGAGACATACCCTTTGTATGATTGGAGAAGTATTTGGTACTGGCTAAAGAAGTTGAAATTGCCTTCCAGGGTAAGGGAAACGGGTTATCCGTTTTTACATGGCATACTTGCGTCGAGGGCACAACTTTTCATGATGGGGTTGGTAGGGACTGGTAGTTGTAATAGTTGTGGTATGCTAGAGACGGCCTATCATTCGGTCTATTTTTGTGAGGAGTTGGCAAGGGTGAGGGAATGGTTTGGGAGAATTATAGGAAGGGTAGTGGGGAGGGGTTTGTCAAGTTTGAGGATTCTTAGTTTGGACGTTGGGGGATGTGCAAAGGATGTACATGGATGTCATGTACTTGACATTGGATTATATTTCTGTGTCATGGAGCATGAGGGAGGTCAGGGGAGAAGTACATGTTCGGGCATTAGCAGCTAGGTTCTATAGGACAGTATGTAGGAATCGAGTTTTGTATGGTCGGGCACGGGAACAGGCTTTTCCAGAGGGGTATCGGCAATTAACGATGGGTATCTTATTGCAAGGTGTTGGGGGTGCTGAAGGGGGGGTGGCATGGAAGGTGTATACTTCATTAGGTATATATGTGAGTTGCATGAGGGAGGGTAGGAGCTAGGGGCACGTGGGGTCGGGGTTGGGGTTTTCCTCTCTTTAGTGTGATATGATAGTGTGATTTTTCGACTCACGACGCAGATGAGGGCGGCGGTTTTTTTTTTATTTTTTTTTCCGGGGTTTTGAGTTAGGGGTAGGTGGCGGGGGCTTGTTTCGCTGTGTGTTCGGGACAGGACAGGATCTATTAGAACAGTGGTAGTAGATAGATGGAGTATCGAAATTATAATGCCATTTGTCTTGTCTGAAAAGAAAAAAAAAATTGTGTTGGCCTCGGAGGGTGTTTCAAAATTCATGTACATGGTTATTGGTTATAGAGGATCTTTATACAAGTAAATTTTTTTTTTTTTGTGGTTTTTCCGATTAGGAATAAATGTCATGTAATACATATGTCATATCTTATCATCAAGGTTTTTTTGTATGATTAGGTTATGAATGTTTTAAAAGGTTTGGATCATGAGGCTTGAAGATGTATTATACTTAATTGTAATGTAAATTCTTGGGAGTTTCGTCATCACATTTCAATATTGTGTTGTGGTTGTGAGTAATGCATCAGAGGGTTTCCAGGGTATGTAATGCATCAGAGGGTTTCCAGGGTATGTAATGCATCACATGGTTTCCAGGGTATGTAATGCATCACAGGGTTTCCAGGGTATGTAATGCATCACAGGGTTTCCAGGGTATGTAATGCAGTTGTATAGAGTGTTCATTAATTCCCCTGTGTGTTTGAAATTTTTATATATTGACGTTGTGGACACTCATATGAACTTTTATTTGTTCAGTGTAATAATGTAATGATAGGCGAATAAATACAATATCTATGCAAGTTAATTTTTTTGGGGAGACTTAGGTCTTGTAATCAAAGAGTTTGATAATATATATAATTTTCTATGGAGGATCTTGGGGACACATTCAATACGTTGGGTTTCATTATATATTATTGTTTGTAGGAATACCATTAAAGGGTAAATGAGATTGTTTTTTTATGTATGGTTATATAGATTAAGGTCAAATGTTGTTAGTTGCCTGTCCTAACGTGGGGTTGTTTTAGGCGTATAGTCTTTTACACACGTTTTAGGGCTGTGTAATATATTTTCAATTAAATGTGACTTCATATACAATAAGGGTAGTGTTAGGTCTATGGGATTTTGATTACCATTGTGTATTTTGGGGATCAGTGTTTCCTCATGTAGGGCGTATTATATTTTGGTATTTGTATTATTTGGTTAGGTTGCTATTATAATGACATGTATGTTGTGAACACATGCTTCATATTGATGAAGGTTTTGTTTTTATATTTATCAGTTTTTTTTTTTACTTTGGAATTGAGTTCTTTGTAAGGAAACTTTGTTCTGCTATGTATATATGCCTTTTTTTTTTTTAATAAAATAAGAAAAAAACTTGTTCTTCGTGTTGCCTAACGAATGAGAACAACATGACGAACTGCACCAGGAATAGTATGAACATTGTTCTTGTAGGAGACAGTCAGATTAGATTTATGGACAGTGTTTTTTGTTTGAAGGCAACGATTAGGAGACAGAGAGTTTACTTTCCTGCCTCAGTGCTGGAAGTAATGATGTCGGCAAACATAGAAGAGAGGATTTGATTAGCAGGTATAAGGCAACAGTAAACATAATTAAGAAGCAAGCAGAGTGCCATTTAATACATGGTATTTAGCCGAGTAGGGGAGTTGTTACTGCTGGCTGGACAAAAACTGTAACGATATTGTAGTGCCATTAATTGACAACTGTTAGGGGTTTAAACTAGAAATAATTAGAGATATGGGTTTTTGTGGGAAAAGAATGAAATAGTTCTATAGATTTGGGTAAATACCATAATGTTGATTTTGGGAATGTCAGTTGGAGGCAGAATGAGGTTGAACTACTAGTTAAAATTCGGTAACTTTAGGTGATAAGGTAAACAGCTGAGAAAGCAGGTAGAAAAACTTGAGGAGAGGGAATCTCATTGTATGTTTCACAAACAGTCGCTGCGCGACAATCATGATGGACAGGTTGGAATTAGTTGCATATATTAGTAACGTTGATATATTGTCCATAAATGAGATATGGTCTAATTTGAAGAGCAGAGATGTGCCAGCTAATTGCCACAATTACTCATAAAGTTGTTCTAATTTGATAGAAATAACGTGATGAGAGGTGAATGGTAGTCTTTGTCTGAGAAAACTTGAATTTCTGCTTTAAAACGGATTTAATAAAGCGCACAGAGACTATCTGGTTAGAATTTTTTAGAGAGGGAGACTTTTTTGTTAGGTAATTGTTAAGTGTTTAAGGTATGATAACGTAGTAATTGTAAGAGATTTTAGCTTTAGTCAAATTAATTGGAATACCTTGACTGGGAATCTAAAGTCAAATGATTCCCTACAGGAAACTAAGGACTGTTTTTAAACCAATTTGTGACAGAAACAAACTGCCTGGTTTGGAGACTATAGAGGAACCTGACACACCGCCACAAATCGATTACATTTAAGAGTGAATGGAGGTATTTAAGTAAGGGTAATTTAATAAGCGTCCCAGACTTTTGTTCAGCGGATTACAACAAACTAAGAGAAAACCTATCATGTGTGGACTGGGGAATCAAGATAACTATCAATATCACAGTTTTCTAATTACTATATATGCTTTCCAAGGTGCATTTATTTCCCACAGAGAAACGAGATAAAAATGATCTGAAGTGGACGAACAGGAGACTCAAACATCTTTTATGGGAGATGGAATTTATAAGTATATCAACAGAGGTGACAATGAATAACTAAATTCACGTTGAAAAGGTTAAAAAGAAAGAGATTAGAAAAGCTAAAGGAAACTATGAAATTAAAATTGCTACGGAGTCGAAAACAGATCTGAATTTTTTTTTATACTAAGCACTTAGAATAAAGGTTAGAGAAAAGTTAGATCCTCTTAAAACTAACTTTGACCACCTTACTGAAAATGAGAAAGTATTTTAGCAATTATTTCCTTTCTGTCTTCACTCAAGAAGACACAAATGATATTTCAGTAATATAGTGGACCTTGGATAACAATTTACGTAATATGTCGGCCATTAGTGATATGGTACTTAAACACGCCCCTATGAATTTTTTCCAAGAGTTCTTAATGAGTTCGAGATGTTTTAGGCCGATTATTAATATTCATAATTCTCGTTAATAATCTTGACGAGGGAATAATAAATGATATGAGCAAATTCTCAGATGGCACAAAAATAGGTAGAAAAGTAAATACAGAAGACTAAACTCAAAGATCAGAAAAGTTATTTTCCAGAAACTGATCCAAATCCCATGAAGGTCAGTTGTTTTTTTAATTCAGTAAAATTTCAAATTCACATTTGCTGAGGCTGAATATTTGGGATATTATCATTAATATTTTGAAGTCAGTCAGAAGAAGCGTTCATTATTTACTGAACAAAAAATAACATCACTATATATGCAATACAAGTGGCAAATGAGACTTATGTCAGCCAATAACAGCATCAGTCTTGTGCTCAGGAAACCATACCAGTGATGAATATTTGGAACTGATCATACCAGTGATGAATACTTGGAACTGATCATACCAGTGATGAATATTTGGAACTGATCATACCAGTGATGAATATTTGGAACTGATCATACTAGTGATGAATATTTGGAACTGATCATACCAGTGATGAATATTTGGAACTGATCATACCAGTGATGAATATTTGGAACTGATCATACCAGTGATGAATATTTGGAACTGATCATACCAGTGATGAATATTTGGAACTGATCATACCAGTGATGAATATTTGGAACTGATCATACCAGTGATGAATATTTGGAACTGATCATACCAGTGATGAATATTTGGAACTGATCATATCAGTGATGAATACTTGGAACTGATCATACCAGTGATGAATATTTGGAACTGATCATACCAGTGATGAATATTTGGAACTGATCATACCAGTGATGAATATTTGGAACTGATCATACCAGTGATGAATATTTGGAACTGATCATACCAGTGATGAATATTTGGAACTGATCATACCAGTGATGAATATTTGGAACTGATCATACCAGTGATGAATATTTGGAACTGATCATACCAGTGATGAATATTTGGAACTGATCATACCAGTGATGAATATTTGGAACTGATCATACCAGTGATGAATATTTGGAACTGATCATACCAGTGATGAATATTTGGAACTGATCATACCAGTGATGAATACTTGGAACTGATCATACCAGTGATGAATATTTGGAACTGATCATACCAGTGATGAATATTTGGAACTGATCAGACGAGTCAGTCACCAGTAATATCTCGGATTCCAACGATTTTAAGTTTCATAAACTATTTTATCATCATGACAAATTTGCCCCAGACAAGCAAAACTTAATAGGTACTATTAAAGCCATATGATGCCTAATAATAATAATAATAATAATAATAATAATAATAATAATAATAATAATAATAATAATAATAATAATAATAATAATAATAATAATAATAATAATCTTTATTTAGTACAAGTACATGTACAAGGTATACAGTCCTATGTGACATCAATGACATACTATTATATAGAAAGCCACTTGTTATGCTCAGCATTTCCCGCCAATTATGGCAAGTTTGTCCCAGGATGCGACCCACATCAGTCGATTAACACCCAGGTACCTATTTTACTGATGGGTGAAAATGAACGAAAGGTGTTTTATGGAAGCATGTCCTAATGTTTTTCAGCCGTACCGGGGATTCGATCCCCGTACCTCAGACAGCCTGGTTGATCAGGCCCTTATCTACCATGAGGCCTGGTCACAGACCGGGCCGCGGGGGCGTTGACCCCCTTAACTCTCTCCAGGTAAACTCCAGTTATGATGAGGTATTCCAGAGTTATGATGAGGTATTCCAGAGTTGTGATGAAGCATTCCAAAGTTATGATGAGGTATTCTAGAGTTATGATGAGATATTCCAGAGTTATGATGAGGTATTCCAGAGTTATGATGAGGTATTCCAGAGTTATTATGAGGTATTCCAGAGTTATGATGAGGCATTCCAGAGTTATGATGAGGTATTACAGAGTTATGGTGAGGTATTCCAGAGTTATGATGAGGCATTATAGAGTTATGATGAGGCATTCCAGAGTTATGATGAGGTATTCCAGAGTTATGATGAGGCATTCCAAATTTATGATGAGGTATTCCAGAGTTATGATGAGGTTTTCCAGAGTTATGATGAGACATTCCAGAGTTATGATGAGGTATTCCAGTGTTATGATGAGACATTCCAGAGTTATGATGAGGTATTCAGGAGTTATGATGAGGCATTCCAGAGTTATGATAAGGTATTCCAGAGTTATGATGAGGTATTCCAGAGTTATGATGAGGATTTATAGAGTTATAATTAGGTATTCCAGAGTTATGATGAAGTATTCCAGAGTTATGATGAGGTATTCCAGAGTTATGATGAGGTATTCCAGAGTTATGATGAGACATTCCAGAGTTATGATGAGTCATTCCAGAGTTATGATGAGGTATTCCAGAGTTATGATGAGGTATTCCAGAGTTATGTTGAGGCATTCCAGAGTTATGATGAGTCATTCCAGAGTTATGATGAGGTATTCCAGAGTTATGATGAGGTTTTCCAGAGTTATGATGAGACATTCCAGAGTTATGATGAGGTATTCCAGAGTTATGATGAGGTATTCCAGAGTTATGATGAGGCATTCCAGAGTTATGATGAGGCATTCCAGAGTTATGATAAGGTATTCCAGAGTTATGATGAGGTATTCCAGAGTTATGATGAGGATTTATAGAGGTATAATTAGGTATTCCAGAGTTATGATGAGGTTTTCCAGAGTTATGATGAGACATTCCAGAGTTATGATGAGGTATTCCAGAGTTATGATGAGGTATTCCAGTGTTATGATGAGGCATTCCAGAGTTATGATAAGGTATTCCAGAGTTATGATGAGGTATTCCAGAGTTATGATGAGGATTTATAGAGTTATAATTAGGTATTCCAGAGTTATGATGAGGTATTCCAGAGTTATGATGAGGTATTCCAGAGTTATGATGAGGCATTATAGAGTTATGATGAGGCATTCCAAATTTATGATGAGACATTCCAGAGTTATGATGAGGTATTCCAGAGTTATGATGAGACATTCCAGAGTTATGATGAGACATCCCAGACTATACATGGTAACGTATTCCAGAGTTATGTTGAGGCATTCCAGTGTTATGATGAGACATTCCAGAGTTATGATGAGGTTTTCCAGAGTTATGATGAGACATTCCAGAGTTATGATGAGGTATTCCAGAGTTATGATGAGGCATTCCAGAGTTATGATAAGGTATTCCAGAGTTATGATGACGTATTCCAGAGTTATGATGAGGTATTCCAGAGTTATGATGAGGTATTCCAGAGTTATTATGAGGTATTCCAGAGTTATGATGACGCATTCCAGAGTTATGATAAGGTATTCCAGAGTTATGATGACGTATTCCAGAGTTATGATGAGGTTTTATAGAGTTATAATTAAGTATTCCAGAGTTATGATGAGTTATTCCAGAGTTATGATGAGTTATTCCAGAGTTATGATGAGTTATTCCAGTGTTATGATGAGGTATTCCATAGTTATGATGAGGTATTCCAGAGTTATAATGAGGTGTTCCAGAGTTAAGATAAGGCATTCTAAGATAAGGCACTCTAAGAGGCCTCCTGGTCCACAACTTCCTTTAAATAGACTAGTATATTCAGACAAGGATGTGCAACCAATAAAAAATAAAGTGTAAAGGTAGTTTTAAACTAAACATAGCAAGCCATCGACTTGAAAACAAGACTGGACATTCCAGAGTTATGATGAGGCATTCCAGTTATGATGAGGCTTTCCAGAGTTATAATGAGGTATTTTTGAGTTATGATGAGGTATTCCAGAGTTATAATGAGGTCTTTAAGAGTTATGATGAGGCATTTCAGAGTTATGATGACGCATTCCAGAGTTATGATGAGGTATTCCAGTTATAATGAGGTATTCCAGAGTTATGATGAGGCATTCAGAGTTATTTTGAGCCATTCCAGAGTTATGATGAGACATTCCAGAGTTGTGGAGAAAATTCTTCTAGAGAGGGGGGGGGGTATCAGCTCTTTCTGCCCCTTCTGCCCTTAGGGGCCCGGCCCCTAGAAAAGGGCCAGATGGCGTGTCTGGCTTCTTGGTCAGTTTAATTAATAACAGATGAACGGACGCAAGAAGGCAGGAGTCACGTAGTCGCTGACTAGTTGCAATGATGTATATGATTAATAGACATTTGAAATGTGACTTTGCCGTAGCAGGAAAGTTAAAGAAAACTGCTGTTTCATTTTCTATTCTTGACAAAACAATCATAAACTCTCAGTGATCTAAATATTTGAATAACACAAGCATTTGAATTGCAAGTTGTTGCAGTGTTCAGCAAGTGTTGAATTGAGCTTAGGTCAGTGAAACCGGGTGAGGGCAGGGTCGGAGAAGGAGCGAGGATCAGATTGAACTAACCAACAAGAGGGTACGGGGCTTACGGCGTGGTGATTTGACCTAACAAAGGGACCTTCGTCGTGCGTCTTCGATCTCCTATTCAATCTCCACTAACGTCAGGAAATCGGATAAGAACTCTGTTCCAGCGCGTTTAGTGATAATCATAAAATAGCGGTACATTACAGAGAAGTGTGCGCAGCTTCTTAATACAGCTAAAAGACAAACGTAGATCGACAATCGCGATTGGATCATCAACGAGACGGTGACTCATCAGCGAAGTTCTACAAGCAAGACAGCGTTCTCCGGGTGTGAATTAAGGGTCCGATACAAATACCCAGGTAAGTCTGCTTAGACATAGATGTCACCAGCTGCGCAGTTAGGAATACATACTTTGTTCTAGGCAGATTTATCATTCACCCGGTGAGACGTGGGCGATCTGTCCAAACCCCATGAGTAAACCTCCGTTCAGTCCATTCAATGACTGACGATATGGGCATACGCTCCTTTGGGGCAATAATATATAACTCACATATTTACTCTCTTAACAGCCCAAGGGGATGAGACAGTATGCATCAGCTATAACGACGTAAGGGAAGGCTGCGAGTCGTGGATGCATCAATATGCTAAGTAGCTTAATTACAGTCCATATCTTAGGATGTCCATTCCCTAACAAGAGTTATGATGAGGTATTCCAGTTATGATGAGGCATTCTAGAGTTAAAATAAGGTATTCCAGAGTTATAATGAGGCATTCCAGAGTTATGATGAGGTATTCCAGAGTGATGATGAGTCATTCCAGAGTTATGATGAGGTATTCCAGAGTTATGATGAGGCATTCTAGAGTTATGATGAGGTATTCCAGAGTTATAATGAGGCATTCCAGAGTTATGATGAGGTATTCCAGAGTTATGATGAGTCATTCC
Source organism: Cherax destructor (assembly GCA_009830355.1). NCBI lineage: Eukaryota > Metazoa > Arthropoda > Malacostraca > Decapoda > Parastacidae > Cherax > Cherax destructor. The sequence continues at coordinate 20,102 of WNWK01031702.1, forward strand.
AGAGTTATGATGAGGCATTCAGAGATATTTTGAGTCATTCCAGAGTTATGATGAGGTATTCCAGAGTTATGATGATGCATTCTAGTTATGATGAGGCATTCCAGAGTTATAATGAGGTATTCCAGAGTTATATTAGGTATTCCAGAGTTATGATAAGGCATTCTAGTTATGATGAGGTATTCCAGAGTTATAATGAGCCATTCCAGAGTTATGATGAGTCATTCCTGAGTTATGATGAGGTATTCCAGAGTTATGATGAGGTATTCCAGAGTTATGATGAGGCATTCCAGAGTTATGATGAGGTATTCCAGAGTTATGATGAGGTATTCCAGAGTTATGATGAGACATTCCAGAGTTATGATGAGGTATTCCAGAGTTATGATGAGGTATTCCAGAGTTATGATGAGGTATTCCAGAGTTATGAGCGAAACAAAATAGAAAAGTTGGTAGAAGATAAGAATGAATTATATTCACTCAACTTCTTTAAGATCCTCATTCAGGGATACCTAATGATAACTAGATGTATATTGGTTGCTGCGCCGTCTGAGAAAGGTATCCCCGTGATGCATTATACTATGCTCAGCATAACAAGAGGCTTCCTATATAGTAGTATGTCATTGATGTCAGCTAGGACTATATACCTTGTACGTGTACTTATAGTAATAAAGATATGATTATTATTATTATTGCAAAGAAAACTGATTACTGAGCACACCTTGAGCAACAATGTAGTCGTAAATATCGCCCAGGAGATTAGCGTCGTTGATTTTCAACATGTGTCCATTAAGTAGCTCACACAGTCGTCGCTGCTCCCACCAAGTGCCGTTACTGGGAGACACTACCAGCACACACCGTCCACCAATATCATTGTAGGGAGATGAACATTCTGTTGGAAATACAAGTAAAGAAGAGTTAATAAAAACTTTGTCAGAATTATTATTGTGGAAAATATTGGTATTTTCCGAAAGTTGTAATTGATAAAGTTTCCAATATGAATAGATATCTTTAATGTGTTGCTGGTGGTTCCACGTTCTGTGGATATGAAGAGAGAACCATCAGATAGGCGGGGTTTTTGAGGGGATTGGAGGAGGCTGGGCAGAAGGCGGCAGTCAAGGGTAGAACGGCCTACACACCAGATATCAGGCGATGGCTTCGGGAGTTTAGCGATTGCATCAGCCAGACCGGACTTAATTACTTCACTTCGTAATATGGAGTGATATCAAAGTGTGCAGCGTGTATAAAGTGGGTCAATCGGTCCAGGAAGCCCAGTAATAGGGTAGTAATTAGTGAAATATAGTGAATGTTGTCGACGAGGAGCGCCGGTGTAGGCCTAATTTGAACTTAATTTGACGCGACCATACGACGGGATACAGTCGTAAACCCTGATTCCAGGTGGTTTTCGTATTAGAAGAGATTGAAATATGCTCAATAAATATTGTGAAATGGTGAATCTAGTGAAGCAGAGTTGTAAATAATTGGGAGTGAGTGTACCGGGTGCATCTGGCGTAGGGACGCCATACCCAGACCGCCATATTGAATATGGAGAGGATGAACTAACTTTATCTCCGTTCATCGACTCGAAATACAAGTATCGAGATGGTGAATGTGTATAAACTAGTGGGCATTAAGCCAGGATATACATAGTGTGTAAAGTTATATGTATAAACTGTAATAAGGGGAAAATAGCGAGAGGATATGAATCGCTACCCCGACCAACCACATGTTAAGTAACGCCCGGTCCCGTTGGCGTATCGAACTCAAGGAAATTAATCTTCCTTGACTCGATGGGACAACCCACATCAAGATCTTGACGGACGAACTATATCGACCGTGTAAGATCACGAGATCTATCGAAGCCCATCGACAAGGATGCAGCCACCGCACCGTAAGTATAAATTTATCCACGTACTAGCTGGCCAGTAGGTATGTTGATATATTGTGTCTGTGGTGGGAATAAGGAAGATCTCCAGTGAACACCCAAGACGCAGATAAGGGGTGAGTGAATATTAATCACTGTACTCTCTCCTCCTTCTCAATCAGTCCCATATCATATTTCTAAACACTAAAATTTAATCATACCATACTTATTACAATAATCTCTTCAAATTTATTTATACTGGTCCAGAGCGAAGTGGGGTAAGTGTGATGATATCGATGGATCCCCTCGGGTGCGACCAGGAGTGGGAGAAATTTCTCACATACCTCGCAGGTGTGACTGCGGTAAAATTATACTAGTCGGTCATCTCCCCGGGAGATTGTTTGTTGCAAGTGGCGGTGTCCCAGGTAGACAATCTCACACAATTCCCCACAGCGCCCGTTGGTCCATCCTGAACCGGATGTGATTAGTGAATTAATCATTATTGAATTAATTATTTAATAAATAAGTGACTGATTGTAGGAAGT
>WNWK01031703.1:0-7500 GCA_009830355.1 Cherax destructor
CCACTTCCTGCTTTCTGCAGCTATCCTCTCCTCCATTTTCATGCTAAGCTCCTCTAGCTTCCTTCCCCACTCATATGTGTGTGTGTGAGTGTGTTAGTTACTATTTTGTTCTAGGCACATGTCGATTAGACACTAGGCCTGTTGTATATATGTGTGTGTGTGTGTGTAACGAAACACTTCGAAATGTTTCGGTCCCGCCGGGAATTGAACCCGGGCCCTCCGTGCGTGAAGCAAGAGCGCTAGCCACCATGTCATTGGGGCGTGTGTGTGTGTGTGTGTGTGTTGTGTGTGTGTTGTTTGTGTGTGTGTGTGTTGTGTGTGTTTTGTGTTGTGTGTGTGTGTTGTGTGTGTGTTGTGCGTGTTTGTGTGTGTGTTGCGTGTGTGTTGTGTGTGTTGTGTGTGTGTGTTGTATGTGTTGTGTGTGTGTGTTGTGTGTGTGTTGTGTGTGTGTATGTGTGTGTGAGTGTGTGTGTGTATGTGTGTGTATGTGTGTTTTGTGTGTGTGTGTGTGTATGTTGTGTGTGTGTTGTGTGCGTGTGTGGGTGTGTTGTGTGTGTGTGTGTGTGTGTGTGTGTGTGTTGTGTGTGTTGTGTATTATGTGTTGTGTGTGTGTGTTTTGTGCGTTGAGTGTGTGTGTGTGTGTGTTGTGTGTGTGTGTGTGTGTGTGTGTGTGTGTGTTGTGTGTGTGTGTGTGTGTGTGTGTTGTGTGTGTGTGTGTATGTGTGTGTGTGTGTGTGTGTGTGTGTGTGTGTGTGTGTGTGTTTTGTGTGTGTGTGTTGTGTGTGTGTGTTGTGTGTGTGTGTTGTGTGTGTGTGTTGTGTGTGTGTGTTGTGTGTGTCTTGTGTGTGTGTGTTTGTGTGCGTGTGTGTGTGTGTGTGTTTGTGTGCGTGTGTGTGTGTGTTTGTGTGCGTGTGTGTGTGTGTGTGTGTGTGTGTGTGTTGTGTGTGTGTTGTGTGTATGTGTTGTGTGCGTGTTGTGTGTACTCACCTACTTGTACTCATCTAGTTGTGGTTGCAGGGGTCGATTCACAGCTCCTGGCCCCGCCTCTTCACTGGCCGCTACTGGGTTACTCTCCCTGCGCCATGAGCTTTATCATACCTCTTCTTAAAGCTATGTATGGAACCTGCCTCTACTACATCGTTTCCCAAACTATTCCACTTCCCGACCACTCTGTGACTGAAGAAATACTTCCTAACATCCCTGTGATTCATCTGAGTCTTCAACTTCCAACTGTGTCCCCTTGTTGCTGTGTCCCATCTCTGGAACATTCTGTCTCTGTCCACCTTGTCAATTCCTTTGAGTATCTTATATGTCGTTATCATGTCCCCCCTATCTCTCCTGTCCTCCAGTGTCGCCAGGTCGATTTCCCTTAACCTCTCCTCGTAGGACATTCCCCTTAGCTCCGGGACTAGTCTTGTTGCAAACCTTTGCACTTTCTCTAGCTTCTTTACGTGCTTGGCTAGATGTGGGTTCCAAACTGGTGCTGCATACTCCAGTATGGGCCTAACGTACACAGTGTACAGGGTCCTGAACGATTCTTTATTAAGATGTCGGAATGCTGTTCTTAGGTTTGCTAGGCGCCCGTATGCTGCAGCAGTTATTTGGTTGATGTGCGCCTCAGGAGATGTGCCTGGTGTTATACTCACCCCAAGATCTTTTTCCTTGATTGAGGTTTGTAGTCTCTGTCCCCCTAGACTGTACTGTGTCTGCGGTCTTCTTTGCCCTTCCCCAATCTTCATGACTTTGCACTTGGTTGTGTTGAACTCCAGGAGCCAATTGCTGGACCAGGCTTGCAGCCTGTCCAGATCCCTTTGTAGTTCTGCCTGGTCCTCGTCCGATTGAATTCTTCTCATCAACTTCACATCATCTGCAAACAGGGACACTTCGGAGTCTATTCCTTCCTTGGACTGACCCCTGTGGAACCCCACTCGTCACAGGCGCCCACTCTGACACCTCGCCACGAACCATGACTCGCTGCTGTCTTCCTGACAGGTATTCCCTGATCCATTGTAGTGCCTTCCCTGTTACCCCTGCCTGGTCCTCCAGCTTCTACACTAATCTCTTGTGTGGAACTGTGTCAAACGCCTTCTTACAGTCCAGGGATATGCAATCTACCCACCCCTCTCTCTCTTGTCTTACTGCTGTCACCCTGTCGTAGAACTCCAGTAGGTTTGTGACAGGATTTCCCATCCCTGAAACCGTGTTGGCTGTCGTTGATAAACTCATTTCTTTCTAGGTGCTCCACCACTCTTCTCCTGATAATCTTCTCCATGACCTTGCATACTATACATGTCAGTGACACTGGTCTGTAGTTTAGTGCTACGTTCCTGTCTACTTTGTAAAAAATTGGAACTACATATGCTGTCTTCCATACCTCAGGTAGTCGCCCTGTTTCGATAGATGTGTTGAAGATTGTTGTTAAGGGTACATACAGCTCCTCTGCTCCCTCTCTCAGGACCCATGGAGAGATGTTATCCGGCCCCATCGCCTTTGAGGTATCTAGCTCGCTTAGCAGCCTCTTCACGTCCTCCTCAGTTGTGTGTATTGTGTCCAGCACCTGATGGTGTACCCTACCTCTCCTCCTTTCTGGAGGCCCTTCTATCTCCTCTGTGTGTGTGTGTTTGAGTGTGTGTGTGTGTGTGTTTTTTGTGCGTGTGTTGTGTGTGTGTATGTGTGTGTGTGTGTTTGTGTGTGTGTGTTGTGTGTGTTTTGTGTGTGTGTGTGTGTGTTTGAGTGTGTGTGTGCATTTTGTGTGTGTTGTGTGTGTGTGTGAGTGTTGTGTGTGTGTTGTGTGTGTGTGTTTGTGTGTGTGTGTGCGTTGTGTGTGTTGTGTGTGTGTGTTGTGTGTGTTGTGTGTGTGTGTGTGTTGTGTGTGTGTTGTGTGTGTGTGTGTGTGTGTGTGTGTGTGTGTGTGTGTGTGTGTGTGTGTGTGTGTGTGTGTGTGTGTTGTGTGTGTGTGTGTGTGTTGTTGTGTGTGTGTGTGTGTGTGTGTGTGTGTGTTGTGTGTGTGTGTGTGTGTGTGTTGTGTGTGTGTGTGTGTGCGTGTGTTGTGTGTGTGTTGTGTGTGCGTGTGTTGTGTGTGTGTTGTGTGTGTGTTTGTTGTGTGTGTGTGTGTGTACTCACCTAATTGTGGTTGCAGGGGTCGAGACTCAGCTCCTGGCCCCGCCTCTTCGCTGTCCGCTACTGGGTCTCTGCTCTCCCTGCTCCATGAGCTCTATCATACCTCGTCTTAAAACTATGTATGGTTCCTGCCTCCACTATATCTTTCTCTAGACTATTCCACTTCCTGACTACTCTGTGGCTGAATAAATGCTTCCTAACATCCCTTTGACTCATCTGAGTCTTCAGCTTCCAGTTGTGTCCCCTTGTTTCTGTGTTCCCTCTCTGGAACATCCTGTCCCTGTCTACCTTGTCGATTCCCCGCAGTATTTTGTATGTCGTTATCATGTCTCCTCTGACCCTTCTTTCCTCCATGTTGTTAGTCCTATTTCCCTCAACCTTTCTTCATAGGACAGACCCCTGAGTTGTGGAACTAGCCTTGTCGCAAACCTTTGCACTTTCTCTAGTTTCTTTACGTGCTTGACCAGGTGTGGGTTCCAGACTGGTGCTGCATATTCTAGTATGGGCCTGACGTACACGGTGTACAGTGTCTTGAACGATTCCTTGTTTAGGTAACGGAACGCTAATCTTAGGTTTGCCAGTCGCCCATATGCTGCCGCAGTTATCTGGTTGATGTGTGCCTCCGGAGACGTACTTGGCGTTATACTCACCCCAAGGTCTTTCTCCTTTGCCGAGGTTTGTAGCCCTTGTCCACCTAGCCTTAACCTCTCCTCGTAGGACATTCCCCTTAGCTCCGGGACTAGTCTTGTTGCAAATCTTTGCACATTCTCTAGCTTCTTTACGTGCTTGGCTAGATGTGGGTTCCAAACTGGTGCTGCATACTCCAGTATGGGCCTAACATACACAGTGTACAGGGTCCTGAACGATTCTTTATTAAGATGTCGGAATGCTGTTCTTAGGTTTGCTAGGCGCCCATATGCTGCAGCAGTTATTTGGTTGATGTGCGCCTCAGGAGATGTGCCTGGTGTTATACTCACCCCAAGATCTTTTTCCTTGATTGAGGTTTGTAGTCTCTGGTCCCCTAGACTGTACTCTGTCTGCGGTCTTCTTTGCCCTTCCCCAATCTTCATGACTTTGCACTTGGTTGTGTTGAACTCCAGGAGCCAATTGCTGGACCAGGCTTGCAGCCTGTCCAGATCCCTTTGTAGTTCTGCCTGGTCCTCGTCCGATTGAATTCTTCTCATCAACTTCACATCATCTGCAAACAGGGACACTTCGGAGTCTATTCCTTCCGTCACGTCGTTCACAAATACCAGAAACAGCACCGGTCCTAGGACTGACCCCTGTGGAACCCCACTCGTCACCGGCGCCCACTCTGACACCTCGCCACGGACCATGACTCGCTGCTGTCTTCCTGACAGGTATTCCCTGATCCATTGTAGTGCCTTCCCTGTTATCCCTGCCTGGTCCTCCAGCTTCTGCACTAATCTCTTGTGTGGGACTGTGTCAAACGCCTTCTTACAGTCCAAGAATATGCAATCTACCCACCCCTCTCTCTCTTGTCTTACTGCTGTCACCCTGTCATAGAACTCCAGTAGGTTTGTGACACAGGATTTCCCGTCCCTGAAACCGTGTTGGCCGTCGTTGATTAGCTCATTCCTTTCGAGGTGCTCCACCTATGTGTGTGTGTGTGTGTGTGTGTGTGTGTGTGTGTGTTGTGTGTGTGTGTGTGTGTGTGTGTGTGTGTTTTGTGTGTGTGTGTGTGTGTGTGTGTGTGTGCGTTGTGTGTGAGCACCTGGAACGGAACAAGATTATAAACGACAACGGGTTCATGGAAGGCAAATCCTGTGTCACAAAGCTTCTGGAGTTCTATGACAAGGTAACAGAAGTAAGACACGAGAGGGAGGGGTGGGTTGATTGCATTTTCTTGGACTGCAGGAAGGCCTTCGACACAGTTCCTCATTAGAGATTAGAGCAGAAGCTGGAGGATCAGGCGTATATAACAGGAAGGGCACTGCAATGGATCAGAGAATACCTGACAGGGAGGCAACAACGGGTCATGGTACGTGATGAGGTATCACAGTGGGCACCTGTGACGAGCGGGGTCCCACAGGGGTCAGTCCTAGGACCAGTGCTATTCTTGGTATATGTAAATGACATGACGGACGGGATAGACTCAGAAGTGTCTCTGTTCGCAGACGATGTGAAGTTAATGAGGAGAATTAAATCGGATGAGGATCAGACAGGACTTCAAACAGACCTTGACACCTGGTCTAGCAACTGGCTTCTCGAATTTAATCCCGCCAAATGCAAAGTCATGAAGATCGGGGAAGGGCAAAGAAGACCGCTGACAGAGTACAGGCTAGGTGGACAAAGACTACAAACCTCGTTAAAGGAGAAATACCTTGGGGTGAGTATAACACCAAGCACGTCTCCGATACCTTAATAAGGAATCGTTCAAGACACTGTACACCGTGTACGTCAGGCCCATACTAGAGTATGCAGCACCAGTTTGGAACCCACACCTGGTCGCAAAGGTTTGCGATAAGGTTAGTTCCAGAGCTCAGGGGAATGTCCTACGACGAAAGATTAAGGGAAATCGGCCTGACAACAATGGAGGACAGGAGGGTTGGAGGAGACATGATAACGATATACAAAATACTGTGGGGAATTGACAAGGTAGATAGTGGCAGGATGTTCCAGAGAGGGAACTTAGAAGCAAGGGGATACAAGTGGAATTTGAAAATTCAGATGAGTCAAAGGGATGTTAGGAAGCATTTCTTCAGCCATAGAGTAGTCAGGAAGTGGAACAGTCTAGCAAGTGATGTAGTGGAGGCAGGAACCATACATAGCTTTTAGACGAGGTATGATAAAGCTCATGGAGCAGGGAGAGAAGGGACCCAGTTGCGCTCAGTGAAGAGGCGGGGCCAGGAGCTGAGTCTCGACCCCTGCAACCACAATTAGGTGGGTACAATTAGGTGAGTACACACAAATATACCCCACACTTGCCCATAACTAATCAAAATTAACCTTAAATCTCCCACCCACAGCATTTCTGACCAACACGAATACACAACAGACTCGTAAAGTGTCCAGGAAGATTAAAAATATGAACAATTAATGGACAAATTGTACCATTGTACTGTAATAATTCCACCAGGGGTCCAAACCTACAATGATTACCTTAAATGAGCATCTAAGCACCTGTGACACCCTATGTAATCTATGCATTATAGATAGAATGTTGTGAGCCAATAGAAAACACAAGCAACACTAGACAAACATGGAATACTAATATTGATCAAATATCTTGTGTTGTAAGTGTAGGGTGTTACGGGGCCCAGCGCACCCCCGTCGGCCAGGTCCATGACCAGGCTTCACAGGGGTCCCAGGACCTCTTCAAGGTTCCTCTACAATGATAGGCAGTGTTAGTACTGTATGATAGAAGTAACTAGTAATGCAGAATGATGACACGGGTGTATGGAACACCAGAATCATCATTCTTGAACACAGGAGAGGAGGACATGACTCCTGCTTGGCTTCAACCAATCTTGAAAAGCATTGGAAAGTCCAGTTCTACTTGTGGGTTGGTTCAACTTCAGGGTACAACTTCAGGGTCAGTTCTACTTCAGGGTCAGTCCAACTTCAAGGGTCAGTTCTACTTCAGGATCAGTCCAACTTCAGGGTCAGTTCTACTTCAGGGTCAGTCCTGCTTTAGAGTCCAGTCCAGTCCTACTTCATTGCCAGCCCTGCTTAAGGGCCAGCCCTGCTTCAGGGCCAGCCCTACTTTAGGGCCAGCTCTACTTCAGGGCCAGCCCTACTCCAGGGCCAGCCCTACAAGAGTCCTCGCCAAACGAGTCCTGGGAAAAAATGGGGGTATTTCAATTAACGTATAATATATTGATGGTGGGTCGAGTGGCTGGTAGTGGTGGTAGTAATGGTGGTAGTAGTGGTGGTAGTGGCGCTACTAGTGGTGGTACTAGAGGTGGTAGTAGTTGTGGTACACCCCCACCACATCTCAGGCAGGAGACACCAGCATCCTACACAATATTACAGATGATATCAGAGGTCTGGATTTCGACAGCCTCCCAGGAAGATGCTTCGAATCGATCTTAAAGACTTTGAAGCTTCAGTGTGATCTCGAGAAGAGAGGTATCTCTTACTCTCTCTCTCTCTCTCTCTCTCTCTCTACCTCTCTCACTCCATCACACATACTCTCTCTACCTTACACCTGCTGTCACTGTTCACCTAGCAGTAAGTAGGTATCTGGGTGTTAGTTACCTTACACCTACTGTCACTGTTCACCTAGCAGTAAGTAGGTACCTGGGTGTTAGTTACCTTACACCTACTGTCACTGTTCACCTAGCAGTAAGCAGGTACCTGGATGTTAGAGGACTGGTGTGGGTGGCATCCTGGGGGACAAAATTAACCTAAGTTGCG
>WNWK01031703.1:12500-22503 GCA_009830355.1 Cherax destructor
AGAGTGTCATAAACCAGGGAAGAGTGTGATAAACCAGGGAAGAGTGTGATAAACCAGGGAAGAGTGTGATAAACCAGGGAAGAGTGTGATAAACCAGGAAAGAGTGTGATAAACCAGGGAAGAGTGTGATAAACCAGGGAAAGAGTGTGATAAACCAGGGAAGAGTGTATAAACCAGGAAGAGTGTCATAAACCAGGGAAGAGTGTGATAAACCATGGAAGAGTGTCATAAACCAGGGAAGAGTGTGATAAACCAGGGAAGAGTGTCATAAACCAGGGAAGAGTGTGATAAACCAGGGAAGAGTGTGATAAACCAGGGAAGAGTGTGATAAACCAGGGAAGAGTGTGATAAACCATGGAAGAGTGTGATAAACCAGGGAAGAGTGTGATAAACCAGGGAAGAGTGTATAAACCAGGGAAGAGTGTATAAACCAGGGAAGAGTGTGATAAACCAGGGAAGAGTGTCATAAACCAGGGAAGAGTGTGATAAACCAGGGAAGAGTGTCAAAACCAGGAAGAGGTGATAAACCATGGAAGAGTGTCATAAACCAGGGAAGAGTGTGATAAACCTGGAAGAGTGTCATAAACCGGGAAGAGTGTGATAAAACCTGGGAAGAGTGTATAAACCAGGGAAGAGTGTGATAAACCAGGGAAGAGTGTATAAACCAGGAAGAGTGTATAAACCTGGGAAGAGGTCATAAACCAGGAAGAGTGTGATAAACCAGGGAAGAGTGTCATAAACCAAGGAAGAGTGTCATAAACCAGGGAAGAGTGTGATAAACGGGAAGAGTGTCATAAACCAGGGAAGAGTGTGATAAACAAGGAAGAGTGTCATAAACCAGGGAAGAGTGTGATAAACCAGGAAGAGTGTGATAAACCAGGAAGAGTGTATAAACCAGGAAGAGTGTGATAAACCAGGAAAGAGTGTGATAAACCAGGGAAGAGTGTGATAAACCAGGGAAAAGTGATAAACCAGGAAGAGTGTGATAAACCAGGGAAGAGTGTGATAAACCAGGAAGAGTGTATAAACCAGGAAAGTGATAAACCAGGGAAGAGTGTGATAAACCAAGAGGAAAAGAAGTGATAAACCAGGGAAGAGTGTGATAAACCTGGGAAGAGTGTCATAAACCAGGGAAGAGTGTGATAAACAAGGGAAGAGTGTCATAAACCAGGGAAGAGTGTGATATACCAGGGAAGAGGAGAGGAAGGAGAGAGGAATGACCCTGGTGCAGTATATAGTCTTCAAACCCCCTTAATGACCCTGGTGCAGTAGATAGTCTTCAAACCCCCTTAATGACTAAGCTATAAGTTTAATTAAGCAATGTTTGACTGACACATCTTGCCGGAGGAGCAGGACCTTCCTGATGGAGTGTGGCTGACACATCTTGCTGGAGGAGGAGGACCTTCCTGATGGAGTTTGGCTGACACATCTTGCTGGAGGAGGAGGAGGACGAGGAGGAGGACCTTCCTGATGGAGTTTGACTGACACATCTTGCTGGAGGAGGAGGAGGAGGAGGACGAGGACGAGGACGTAGAGGAGGACCTTCCTGAGGGAGTTTGGCTGACACATCTTGCTGGAGGAGGAGGACCTTCCTGATGGAGTGTGGCTGACACATCTTGCTGGAGGAGGACCTTCCTGATGGAGTTTGGCTGACACATCTTGCTGGAGAAGGAGGACCTTCCTGATGGAGTGTGGCTGACACCTCTTGCTGGAGGAGCAGGACCTTCCTGATGGAGTGTGGCTGACACATCTTGCTGGAGGAGGAGGACCTTCCTGATGGAGTTTGGCTGACACATCTTGCTGGAGGAGGAGGAGGAGGACGAGGACGAGGAGGACCTTCCTGAGGGAGTTTAACTGACACATCTTGCTGGAGGAGGAGGACCTTCCTGATGGAGTGTGGCTGACACCTCTTGCTGGAGGAGCAGGACCTTCCTGATGGAGTGTGGCTGACACATCTTGCTGGAGGAGGAGGAGGAGGACGAGGACGAGGAGGACCTTCCTGAGGAGTTTGGCTGACACATCTTGCTGGAGGAGGAGAACCTTCCTGATGGAGTGTGGCTGACACATCTTGCTGGAGAAGGAGGACCTTCCTGATGGAGTGAGGCTGACACATCTTTCTGGAGGAGGAAGACCTTCCTGATGGAGTGTGGCTGACACATCTTGCTGGAGAAGGAGGACCTTCCTGATGGAGTGAGGCTGACACATTTTGCTGGAAGAGGAGGACCTTCCTGATGGAGTTTGGCTGACACATCTTGCTGGAGGAGGAGGAGGAGGAGGACGAGGATCAGGAGGAGGACCTTCCTGAGGGAGTTTGGCTGACACATCTTGCTGGAGGAGGAGGACCTTCCTGATGGATTATTGCTGACACATCTTGCTGGAGGGGGAGGACCTTCCTGATGGAGTGTAGCTGACACATCTTGCTGGAGGAGGAGGGCCTTCCTGATGGAGTGTGGCTGACACATCTTGCTGGAGGAGCAGGACCTTCCTGATGGAGTGTGGCTGACACATCTTTCTGGAGGAGGAGGACCTTCCTGATGGAGTGTGGCTGACACATCTTTCTGGAGGAGGAGGAGGAGGAGGACGAGGATCAGGAGGAGGACCTTCCTGAGGGAGTTTGGCTGACACATCTTGCTGGAGGAGGAGGACCTTCCTGATGGAGTTTGGCTGACACATCTTGCTGGAGGGGGAGGACCTTCCTGATGGAGTTTAGCTGACACATCTTGCTGGAGGAGGAGGACCTTCCTGATGGAGTGTGGCTGACACATCTTGCTGGAGGAGCAGGACCTTCCTGATGGAGTGTGGCTGACACATCTTTCTGGAGGAGGAGGACCTTCCTGATGGAGTGTGGCTGACACATCTTGCTAGAGGAGCAGGACCTTCCTGATGGAGTGTGGGTGACACATCTTGCTGGAGGAGCAGGACCTTCCTGATGGAGTGTGGCTGACACATCTTGCTGTAGGAGGAGGACCTTCCTGATGGTGTGTGGCTGACACATCTTTTTGGAGAAGGAGGACCTTCCTGATGGAGTGTGGCTGACACATCTTTCTGGAGATGGAGGACCTTCCTGATGGAGTGTGGCTGACTCATCTTGCTGGAGGAGGAGGACCTTCCTGATGGAGTGTGGCTGACACATCTTGCTGGAGGAGGACCTTCCTGATGGAGTGTGGCTGACACATCTTGATGAAGCAGGAGGACCTTCCTGATGGAGTGTGGCTGACACATCTTGATGAAGCAGGAGGACCTTCCTGATGGAGTGTAGCTGACACATCTTGATGAAGCAGGAGGACCTTTCTGATGGAGTGTGGCTGACACATCTTGCTGGCGGAGGAGGACCTTCCTGATGGAGTGTGGCTGACTCATCTTGCTGGAGGAGGAGGAGGAGGACGAGGACCAGGAGGAGGACCTTCCTGAGGGAGTGTGGCTGACACATCTTGCTGGAGGAGGAGGAGGAGGAAGAAGAGGAAGAGGAAAAGGAGGAGGAAGAGGAGGAGGAAGAGAAGGAAGAGGAGGAGGAAGAGGAGGAGGAAGAGGAGGAAGACCTTTCTGATGGAGTGTGGCTGACACATCTTGCTGGAGGAGGAGGAGGAGGAAGAAGAGGAAGAGGAGGAAGAGGAGGAAGAGGAGGAGAAGGTAGAGGCAGTTTGACAGATTTATTTGTAAAGATCTTCCTGTGTCAGACTAGTACATAACCCAGGGATTAGCTAACTAGCCCAGGCTTTGTCAGGGGCGAAACGTCGCTTCTGTGAGGGGGCGAAACGTCACTTCTGTGTGGAGGAGAAACCTCGCCAAAATTAAAGCCAGCAGTGCTGACAGACGGACCTACCACTCAAACTTTCCCCTGAAACCTCCCCCTGAAACCCCCCTGAACCCTCCCCCAAGTCTTCCCCTGAAACCTCTTTTCAAATCTCCCCTGAAACCTCCCCCAGAAACCTATTTAAACCTCCCCGTTAAACCTTCCCTGAAACCTCCCCTGAAACCTTCTCCTGAAAACTCCCCTGAAACCTCCCCTGAAACCTCCCCCTAAACCACCCCTTCAAACCTCCCCTGAAACCTCCCCTTTAAACCTCCCCTAAAACCTCCCCTTCCATCAAACCATCACTGCTGTTAGCTAAATAACCCAGCTGGCTTTTCTCCAAGCATAAGAAGCCACATAAGAAGCCATAAGCCACCGGGATGACCTCTCTCCCTCACCTCAAGAATAAAACACAATAATATACTTAATATATCTTGGCTATATGTAACCTAAAATGCTTTATAAGTCATATAAGGCAAGTATATTATCCAAAGATTAAGTTACAAGGGCGTAAGGAAGGCCAGAGGGTCATAATCCTCGGATTAAAGGTCAGTTTTAGGCGCAGGAGAGGTCATTGAAGGTCAGTGTTGGTGGTAGGTTGGTCGTGGTGGAGCACGAGTGGTGCTTACTACAGGAGTGTGTCTCAGTGAGGGAGGGTGCTGTTGGGGGTGTGTTGGGGTGTGTTGAAGGGGTGTTGGAGGGTGTGATGGGTGTGTTCGGTTGTGATGGGTGTGTTCGGGTGTGATGGGTGTGTTGGGGTGTGTTGGAGGGTGTGATGCGTGTGTTGGCGTGTGATGGGTGTGTTGGATTGTGATGGGTGTGTTGGGGGTGTGTTGAGGGTGTGATGCGAGTATTGGGGTGTAATGGGTGTGTTGGGGTGTGTTGAAGGGGTGTTGAGGGTGTGATGCGTGTGTTGGGGGTGTGATGGGTATGTTGGGGTGTGTTGGAGGGTATGTTGGGGTGTGTTGCTGTGTGTTGGAGGTGTTGGGGAGTGTTGGAGGGTGTGATGCGTGTGTTGGGGTGTGATGGGTATGTTGGGGTATGTTGGGGTGTGTTGAAGGGTGTTGAGGGTGTGATGCGAGTGTTGGGGTGTGATGGGTATGTTGGGGTGTGTTCGAGGGTGTGTTGAGGGTGTGATGCGAGTGTTGGTGTTGAGATGTGATAGGTGTGTTGGGGTGTGTTGAGGTGTGTTGGGGTGTGTTGGGGTGTGTTGGGGTGTGTTGAGGTGTGTTGGAATGTGTTGGGGTGAGTTGGGGTGTGTTGGGGTGTGTTGGTGTGTTGGGGTGTGTTGGGGTGTGTTGGGGTGTGTTGGGGTGTGTAGTGTGTTGGGTGTGTTGGGGTGTGTTGGTGAGTTGGTGTGAGTGTGTTGTGTGTTGGGTGTTAGGGTGTGTTGGGGTGTGTTGGGGTGTGTTGGGGTGAGTTGGTGAGTTGGGGGTTGGGTGAGTTAGGTTTGAGTGTTGGGGTGTTGAGTGTGTTGGGGTGTGTTGGGTGTGTTGGGAGTGTGTTAGGGTGTGTTGGGGTGTGTTGAGTGTGTTGGGGTGTGTGGTGTGAGTTGGTGTGAGTTGGGGTGTGTTGGGGTGTGTTAGGTGTGTTGGGGTGTTGGGTGAGTTGGGTGTGTTGGGTGTGTTGGGTGTGTTGGGGTGTAGGGTGAGTTAGGGTGAGTTGGAGTGAGTTAGGGTGAGTTAGGTGATTGGTGAGTTAGGGTGTGTTGGGTGTGTTAGGTGTGTTGGGGTGTGTTAGGTGTGTTAGGGTGTGTAGGGGTGTGTTAGGTGTGTTGGTGTGTTGGGTGGTTAGTGAGTTAGTGTGTTGGGGTGTGTTGGGTGTGTGGTGTGGGGTGTGTTGGGGTGTGTTGGTGTGTTAGGTGAGTCTGGGTGTTGGGGTGGTTGGGGTGTGTTGGGTGTGTAGGGGAGTTGGAGTGAGTTGGGGTGAGTTGTGAGTTGGGGTGAGTAGGAGTGAGTAGGAGTGGAGTAGGGTGAAGTTGGGTGGTTAGGGTGGTTGGGGTGTGTTGGGGTGTGTTGGGGTTGTTGGGTGTGTTGGGGTGTGTTGGGGTGTGTTGGGGTGTGTTGGGTGTGTTAGGTGTGTTGGGTGTGTTGGGAGTGTGTTGGAGGTGTTGTGTGGCGGTGTTGGGTGTGTTGGGTGTGTTGGGTGTGTTGGGTTTGTTGGAGGTGTTGAGTAGTGTTGGGGAGTTTGGGGTGTGTTGGGGTGTGTTAGGGTGTGTTGAGGTTTATTGAGGTGTGTTGGGGTGTGTTAGGGTGTGTTGAGGTTTATTGAGGTGTGTTGTGGTGTTAGGAGAGTGTTGCAGGGTGTGTTGAGATGTGTTGGGGAAAGTTGGGGTGTGTTGGGGTGTGTTGGAGGAGTGGTGCATGTTGTGGGAGTGATGGAGACTGATTACCTTAAGTAGGTACCTGGGTGTTAGTTACCTTACACCTGCTGTCAGTGTTCACCTAGTAGTAAGTAGGTACCTGGGTGATAGTTACCTTACACCTGCTGTCACTGTTCACCTAGCAGTATGTAGGTACCTGGGTGTTAGTTACCTTACACCTGTTGCCACTGTTCACCTAGCAGTAAGTAGGTACCTGGGTGTTAGTTACCTTACACCTGCTATCACTGTTCACCTAGTAGTAAGTAGGTACCTGGGTGTTAGTTACCTTACACCTGCTGTCCATGTTCCCGTTTTCTTTTTCGACGGGATTGAATCAGGGCGTAGGAGATCCTGATAGTTATGACCCTCGTGTAGTAGATAGACTTTTAACGGCCACTGGTGTAGTAGACTATAACGACCCCTTGTGTAGTAGACAGACTATAACGACCCCTGGTGTAGTAGACTATAACGACCCCTGTTGTAGTAGACGGACTATAACGACCCTTGGTGTAGTAGACAGACCATAACGACCCCTGGTGTAGTAGACTATAACGATCCCTGGTGTAGTAGACACACTATAACGACCCCTGGTGTAGTAGACATGCTATAACGACCCCTGGTGTTGTAGACACACTATAACAACCCCTTGTGTAGTAGACAGACTATAACGACCCCTGGTGTAGTAGACAGTCTATAACGACCCCCTGGTGTAGTAGACGGACTATAACGACTCCTGGTGTAGTAGACAGACTATAACGACCCCTGGTGTAGTAGATAGACTATAACGACCTCTGGTGTAGTAGACAGACTATAACGACCCCTGGTGTGGTAGACAGTCTATAACGTCCCCCTGGTGTAGTAGACGGACTATAACGACTCCTGGTGTAGTAGACAGACTATAACGACCCCTGGTGTAGTAGATAGACTATAACGACCTCTGGTGTAGTAGACAGACTATAACGACCCCTGGTGTAGTAGACGGTCTATTACGACACATGGTGTAGTAGACTATACCGACCCCTGGTGTAGTAGACGCTCTATAACGACCCCTGGTGTCGTAGACACACTATAACGACCCCTGGTGTTTACCTGGAGAGAGTTCCAGGGGTCAACGCCCCTGCAACCCGGTCTGTGGCCAGGCCTCATGTTGGATCAGAGCCTGATCAACCAGGCTGTTACTGCTGGCCGCACGCAGTCCAACATACGAACCACAGCCTGGCTGGTCAGGTACCGACTTTAGATGCCTGTCCAGTTCCTGATTGAAGACAGCCATGGGTTTATTGGTAATCCCCCTTATGTATACTGGGAAGTAGTTGAACAATCTTGGGCCCCTGACACTTATTGTGTTGTCTCTCAACGTGCTAGTGGCACCCCTGCTTTTCATTGGGGGATGTTACATCGCCTGCCGAGTCTTTTGCTTTCGTAGGGAGTGATTTTTGTGTGCAAGTTTGGTACTAATCCCTCGAGAATTTTCCATGTGTATATAATAATGTATCTCTCCCGCCTGCGTTCTACGGAGTACAGGTTTAGGAACTTCAAGCGTTCCCAGTAGTTGAGGTGGTTTATCGCAGTTATGCGTGCCGTGAAGGTTCTCTGTACATTTTCAAGGTCAGCAATTTCACCCGCCTTGAAAGGTGCAGTTAGTGTGCAGCAATATTCCAGCCTAGATAGAACAAGCGATTTTTAAAGTGTCAACATGGGCTTGGCATCCCTGGTTTTGAAGGTTCTCATTATCCATCCTGTCATTTTTCTAGCAGATGCGATTGCTACGGTGTTATGGTCCTTGAAGGTGAGATCCTCTGATATGATCACTCCCAGGTCTTTGACATTAGTTTTTCGCTCTATTGTGTGGTTGGAATTAGTTTTGTACTCCGATGAGATTTTAATTTCCTCACGTTTTCCGTATCTGAGTAATTGAAATTTCTCATCATTGAACTTCATATTGTTTTCTGCAGCCCATTTAAAGATTTGGTTTATGTCTGCTTGGAGTCTTGCAGTGTCTTCAACGGTGGACACTGTCATACAGATTCGGGTGTCATCTGCAAAGGAAGGCACGGCACTGTGGCTTATATCCCTGTCAATGTCTGATATGAGGATGAGGAACAGGATGGGAGCGAGTACTGTGCCTTGTGGAACAGAGCTTTTCACAGTAGCTGCCTCAGACTTTACTCTGTTGACTACTACTCTTTGTGTTCTACTTGTTAGGAAATTATAGCGGTGAGTATCTTACGCCACAAAGAAGTTACCGTCTTCAAGAAGGAGAAAAAGACTGGGAAAATATAAAGGAGGGGTGTTGGGGTTAGTTAAGGGAGGGGTGTTGGGGAAGTCCTAATATCTTTGGTAAGATAATCAGGGTGAGTAGGGTGGGTCTCCTGAGGAGACTTTCCTGCTGCTTGCAAACACATTAATGACTCTGGCTGTTTGTGGGGAGGGGGTGGGGGTGATGGGGAGGGTGATGGGGAGGATGATGGGGAGGGTGATGGGGAGGGTGACGAGGGAAGGGTGATGGGAGGGTGAGGGCTGGAGTTGTGGTAGTTAGGAGGGTGAGGAGGGCAGGGAGGAGAGGAGGAGGAAGGAGGGGCTGATTGTAGGAGGTAGAGGAAGGTAGAGGAAGGGGAGGAGTGGAAGGGAGGAAGAGAGATGGAAAGTGAGGAGGGTGAAGAGGTGGAAAGAGGAGGCTGAGAAGAGGAGAGGTGACAGAGGGGTAGAAGAGGAGAAGTGGAAGGATGGGAGGAGGGAGAACATGTTTACAGTACAGTGAGGGAGGGAGACGGAGGAGATAACAGTGTTAACTCCCAATACTCCCTGGGAGATTATCTCATCACCCTCACACAAAAGTAAAGTAAAATAAATAATATATATATATATATATATATATATATATATATATATATATATATATATATATATATATATATATATATAAAAAATTTTATAGTCAACATTTAATACCAAACTACCCACCACTACCACTACACTAATAATAATAATAATAATAATAATAAAAGAGGTTTATCAAGGGGTGTTTTTCAAGTTTTTAAAAAATACACAGATCGGGAGGCAGAGAGGGAGAGAGGGAAGGAGGCGTAAGAGGGAGGGGCAGAGAGAGAGGGGAAGGTGGGGGGAGGAGGAGAGAGATAGGGGAAAGAGGGGTACAGAGAGGGGGAAATGGCCATTTCGAGGGGAAACCAATTAGACATAGCTTGTTCCCCATCCTTAAAAACCACAATAGACCTGTGGAAAAAAGTTTTGGTGAGATAGGATTGAATATCTCGCCACGTAGTCGAAAAGACAAGATTTTTTGTGAATAAGTGGAAAGTAATGGAATTGGGAGAGAAAGTCTGAGCTAATTTTAGAGGTGTGAGGGTTGTGAGGTGTTTGGGGGGGTGTAGAGGTGTTTGGGGTAAGGGGAGGGTGGGGAGGGTTGGGGGAAAATTGGGGGGGTCAGATGTAGAGGGTAGAGGGGCAGAGGCGTCAGATGCGCGAGCGTGATGGGCAGAGGTAGATGCCGATAGGCCGATAGCCAATGGGGCAAGGGGGTTAGCCGTGAGGGCCCCGATGCGTAGAGGCCCGAGCGCAGAAAGTCAATGCGTCGATGGTAGAGGGGGGAGGGGGTGCGCCCAAAGCCCGGGGGAAGCGTCAGAAAAACCAGATGGCAGATGCGTCAGATGTCAGAGCGCCGGGGGGTCAGAGGCAGATACACTTAGATAGGCAGAGGCGTAAGGTAATTGTCAGATGCCAGATGCGCAGAGGGGGCAGATGGGCCCGGTTGGGTCAGAGCGTCAGATGCGTCAGATGCGTCAGAGCGCCGGGGAAATGCGTGGGATAAGGGGAAGCGTCGATGGGCA
>WNWK01031704.1:0-22503 GCA_009830355.1 Cherax destructor
ATTATAACTTTGAATAGCAGCACACACAGGATTATCCACACGGTTACTTGAGCTTCATTGCCTTGACTGACAGAAAACACATAGTTATCCCTTGAATTTACTTGAGACATGACTTCGAGCAATTAAACGAGAATTTAAATGAAGCAAAATTAACACAAGTACAGCTTAACTGGTAGGAATTGTTAACTATTCTGCACAAGTAACGATAAATAATTGCACAAAAACACTAAAGAAAAGATAACTCACTGGAAATTTACTTGGCTTGAAAATTCAACACACTAAAATAAAAACAATCTAGCTTTAACTTGAACTAACTGCAAAATGAGTTTTCTTTTCTTTTAAATAACAACAAAAATTGCAACACAGTAAAAGCAAATTAAATGCACAACTAATTAAAAGAATTCAATAATGGTTATGTCAAGGGCAACAATCTGATAAAACAATTCAATAGAATTATTCACTGGCAATAAATTAAGTAACTTTACTGCTTGAATCACTTAGAAAGTTCACTGGAATATTACTTATTACTCTTAGGAAATGACAAGTTACTTGAGTAATTAAACACAACAAAATTGATAAAAACAAGGTGAATACTGGGGAATTTAATTTACACAAAATCAGTTTCAGGATGTATCAATGGGTTAAAAAAATTGACACTGGGGAAAATTATTAGCACAAACAAAACAAAGATATTATAAATGAATTAGATTGAACACTCTTACTCTTAATTGCAAGCAAAGCAAAGTAACTCAATGAAAAAGTTACTGAAACAATTTACTGAAAACACTGACTTTAAACAAACTATAGAGTGAATTTGTTCAACAACACATGAAAACAAATGAAAATTAATGACAAGAAAATGGTTTTAACACTTACATGAGCTGGAAAATACTAACATCAAAGGCACATGATTGATAACTTAATGCGTACAGAAGGTCATGCTCTTTGTTGACTATATATATATAAGTACTTATTGGAGCAAAATAATATCTTCAGTAAATTATGTCACTAGTCTGCAAAAGTAATTCACATTAGCACTATACAAAAAAGAACAAGTACACAAAACAATATTGGGTGCAATGGGAATAATTACACTGACTGCAATACATAAGAATTAGCAAGGAATATTACTGGGAAAAGGATAAAAATTACTTGGAGGAAAAACAATATGTAGTTACTGGGGCAAGCAAAAAAAAAAATTATTACACAATTAACATTAACAAACAAGGGTAAATGATTAAAAAAATGAGAACTCTGGTGGGGTAGTACACTTGGTGGAATACAACAATTAACAAGGGAAAAAAAAACACAGGGACAATACTGGAGGAGAAAAATTGATTTAAAATCTTTTAAAAAAAATTACTACTTGGTTGAATATTGGAACAGTAAATAACTTTAACATAACTTTACTTACTGCAAACTTGGTAACACAACGAAATTCACAGAATTTATAACGCAATAATTAACAAGAGACAATACTAGTGCAATAAAAAATTAATGCAAGTAATTAATTTAACACAGAAAACTTCCCAGGATAACTCAAAATTTCTTTAACTGGCAAAAATGTTCTCAAACACACGGAATTGTCTATAATCTGAAAAATAAAACAACAATACAGTAATTGTCTCTAGGGTGGAAAACGTTGACTGAAGCGTGGTGGATGATGTTTACGTCTGGTCCACTCGTTGATATCTTGAAGTAATGTGCATAAACATTACGACAGTTACTTGTTCTCGTTAGTTGTCACATGTCACTTATCATTTGTTAATGGACCTCTTTAGTTACCTCTCGCCTCTTCTTGTCTCTTTACTAGGCCTTGTTAGCTCACATCTGGCACTAGTTGAGTAGTTAATGGTGATCTTTACCTATCATATGCCTCTCTTTGCATCATTCCAATTCCTCGTTCATTGTCCCTTGTTTCTCCTAAGCTCGTTACTAGGATTC
Source organism: Cherax destructor (assembly GCA_009830355.1). Classification (NCBI taxonomy): domain Eukaryota; kingdom Metazoa; phylum Arthropoda; class Malacostraca; order Decapoda; family Parastacidae; genus Cherax; species Cherax destructor. Next base: position 1,945 of record WNWK01031704.1, read on the forward strand.
TTTAATTGCTGCTTACCTCTCCTTACTGGGCCTCGTTTAGTGTTTCTTATATCTGTTTACCCTTTTAATGGATCTCATTAATAGCCACTTGCCTCTTTTTACTCCTTTACTGGGCTTATTTATGTGTCACTTACATCACCTTCCCTCTTCATTGGACTTCGTTAATTACCATTTGTTCCTTACTTCACTAGTGGTCCCAGTTAATTAAAGAAAGTTAAGTCATCTTAGTCGTCTCTACACACTTTCGTAATTAGTCGTATTACAAAAAATCGGTCTCCTCAAGGAAAAAAAAAATCTTTAAAAAAATGTTTTCTCCGGAAAAAAATATCGGAGTTTCGATTCCTGGCCAGTCGCAGCATTTTTATTTGCTGAAAACCACTCGTTCGTGGATGCATACATATGTGCACTGCTCTTGAAGACTGGTATTCCAAGCGAGAGAAGAATGAAATTAGTCTTGTAGCTTCTATAGCCACGTATGTGCTCGCATCAGGGGTGACATGGGGTACCGGTACCTGATGTGTGAAGCACCGAAGGCCGAGTGGACTAGGGCATCTTGGAATTTTGGTGGGCATCCAGGGAGACGTACAGAAATCATTAATCATTCTGTAACAATAAATTATCATTCGGAAAGCATTATTTAAAATACAGAATGAATTATGAATCAAACAGAAAGCATTAATTATCATACAGAAAGTATAATTAATCGTACTTTAATCAGCAATCCGAATAAAACGGTCATTCATCATACAGAAAGCAATATTCAGAGACTTGAGGCACAAAATGAAGAGAGAACCTGACTGGGCAGACAAAGACTGTCACAGCTCTTGGGTCGCTTTAATAATATACCTCATAAACTTCAAATAACATGAAGTGCAGCTCTGTTCTTTCAGCCCTTTCAATAGAGGTACTTGGGTGACACACGCACACACACACACACACACACACACACACACACACACACACACACACAACTAGGTGAGTACACACACACACACACATACACACAGTTCGACACAGTTCCTCACAAGAGGTTAATGCAAAAGCTAGAGGATCAGGCACACGTAACAGGAAAGGCACTGCAATGGATCAGAGAATATCTGACAGGGAGGCAACAACGAGTCATGGTACGTGACGAGGTCTCAGAGTGGGCACCTATGACGAGTGGGGTTCCACAAGGGTCAGTCCTAGGATCTGTACTGTTTTTGGTATATGTGAATGACATAACGGAAGGGATAGACTCAGAAGTGTCCCTGTTTGCAGATGATGTGAAGTTAATGAGAAGAATTAAATCAGCCGAGGATCAGGCAGGACTACAAAGAGACCTGGACAGGCTACAAGTCTGGTCCAGTAACTGGCTCCTTGAATTTAACCCTGCCAAATGTAAAGTCATGAAGATCAGGGAAGGGCACAGAAGACCGCAGACAGAGTATAGTCTAGGTGGCCAAAGACTGCAAACCTCACTCAAGGAAAAAGATCTTGGGGTGAGTATAATACCGAGCACATCTCCTGAGGCACACATCAATCAGATAACTGCTGCAGCATACGGGCGGCTGGCAAACCTAAGAATAGCGTTCCAATACCTCACTAAGGAATCATTCAAGACTCTGTACACCATATACGTCAGGCCCATACTGGAGTATGCAGCACCAGTTTGGAACCCACACCTGGTCAAGCACGTCAAGAAATTAGAGAAAGTGCAAAGGTTTGCAACAAGACTAGTCCCAGAGCTAAGGGGATTGTCCTACGAAGAAAGGTTAAGGGAAATCGGCCTGACGACACTAGAGGACAGGAGGGTTAGGGAGACATGATAACGACATATAAAATACTGCGAGGAATAGATAAGGTGGACAGAGACAAGATGTTCCAGAGAGGGGACACAGAAACAAGGGGTCACAATTGGAAGTTGAAGACTCCTATGAGTCAAAGGGATGTTAGGAAGTATATCTTCAGTCATAGAGTTGTCAGGAAGTGGAATAGCCTAGAAAGCGACATAGTGGAGGCAGGAACCATACATAGTTTTAAGACGAGGTTTGATAAAGCTCATGGAGCAGGGAGAGAGAGGACCTAGTAGCAATCAGTGAAGAGGCGGGGCCAGGAGCTATGACTCGACCCCTGCAACCACAAATAGGTGAGTAAAAATAGGTGAGTACACACACACACACACACACAGTAATCAACAATAAACCAGAGATGCTTATCATAGGTGATTTTAACCAAACAGAGGGCCAGAAACGTGAAGTTTAAGATGCAGGAGATGGTAATGCGGTAATGTGGAACTTCATGCACCAACATGTTAGATATACAACAAGAAAGAGATGAAAGGATGAACCACCAAGGCTAGACAATATATTCTCTCTGAGTCATTCTGACATACAGGATGTTACATATGATTGGCACCTCGGTGCTAGTGACTACATGGTCCTGAGTTTTAAGTACCTTGTAGAAGAGAGAGAGAGAGAGAGAGGAGAGAGAGAGAGAGAGAGAGAGAGAGAGAGAGAGAGAGAGAGAGTGCATTACATGAAGAAAGTGACAAGCGAAATTTCTAAAGAGGGGACCACACAAACATGAGATAATTCCTGAATAAGGTGTAGTGGAAAAGGGAACTAGAGAGAAAGACATTAAACAGATGATGGGATATGTGGCTGGAAAGTGCAGGGAGGCAGACGAGAAGTTCTTATCAAGGAACAAAAGAAGGGATGGAAAGAAAAGAATGAGATCAAAGGTTACGAAGAATTGCGGATGCCAAAGTTAGAGCATGAAAATAATATGAAAGACAAATAAGTTAGGAAAAAAACTAATACACATAAATAAAAAAGGAAGATCGATGACAATTAGTGAATAACAGTATTGAAAACCAAACCTAACCCAAAAGAAAAACAGCAGTAAAGGACAAGGCATTGAAGGTGATGAAGGAAGGAGAAGACCTGACAAGTAATGACACTGAAGTCTCTGAGCAGCTTAGCAAGAAATTTATGGACGTATTCTCAGAGGAAGCAGAAAAGTTACCAGCGAACCGAAGTGATAAAGTGCAACAGGGAGCGTTGGACACAATACATTCAACTGAGAACGAGGCTTCCGTGGATGCATTGATTTGCACACTAGTAGTGAGATTTGTATCGAAACGGGAGGAGAATGAAAATAGTCTCTGAGTTTACTACTCCCTGAATGTGTCTGGCGATATGGGAGGCATGTCAAGTGTTCTCACTGGGTACCTAGCCTCTTCTTGTGGCATGGTCGTTTAGGGACTGAAGACTATATGTCGTGCCGAATAGGTAAAACTGGTCAATTAGCAAGAACTCATTTACAGTTAAGTCCTTTCTAAAATTTTCTCTTATACTTTTAAAGATATATTTTTTCGTATATGTAATGTAAAAATTAATAATTTTGTACCAAAAGATCCTTAGAAAACTTACCTAACCTTATTATAACAAGTGCAATTTAATTTAGCCTAATCCAACTAAATATATTTTAGATAAGTTTACAATAATTTAATAATAAACAAGCACAGTGAAATATATTTTTTTCGTTAGGTTCAGAATGATTTTTGCGAAATTATTGTATACACAATTTTTCGCTTGCTTTGTTAGGCAAGAAGAGCTTTGGTATTTAAACCAAATTGCAAGTTTTACCTACTCCGCAGCACATACACACACACACACACACACACACACACACACACACACACACACACACACACACACACACACACACACACACACACACATATATATATATATATATATATATATATATATATATATATATATATACAAACACTGATCTCTGGCCGAAGGAGACTCGAACCTACGAACTTTGCAACAAGGTTCGCAGTGCTTTACCGACCGTACCACACTTCTAGTGTTTGCCTGGTCAACCAGGGCGTTGTTGATGGCACTCTGCTATACCACATATCCATTACAACTTGGTTGATCTGGCTCTTGGTGGAGGTACCTGTCAGTTGTCCTCTTGGAGACTTCTACACTTGTTTCGGACAATACCTTGGACAATACCTTGGCGCCCAGCTCACGCTAGACGTTGATCCAAGGCAGCCAGCTTTCAGGCAGGTGGCTTACAGCGTGAGCTGGGCGCCAAGGTATTGTCCAGTGTGGTACGGTCGGTTAAGCACTGCGTACCTTGTCACAAGGTTCATAGGTTCGAGTCTCCTTCGGCCAGAGATCAGTGTTTGTGAATATTTCGCCTGCTCTTGCGAATTCCTAGCACACACACACACACACACACACACATATACATATATATATATATATATATATATATATATATATATATATATATATATATATATATATATATATATATATATATATATATATATCCTCAAAAGTCTACCTTCATAAGATAGGAAACTCGACTGCGTAAGACAAATAACTAAAATCGGCCTCAAAATGAAATTTCACTAATTATCAAACAAAATCCTCACTGTTATTAAAGTGGCGAATATTAGGGACGAGACGACGTAAGTGAAAGTTAAAAGAACATATGAGACACGGATTTCATGAAGTACATTTTCCACTTTAAGGTCAGGAAATGGGGAGACGTTGAAAACACCATAGTACCATTCTCAGTTTTGAGAAGAGGTTCTATAGTTGATAAATTAGACATATATGCAGCACTTGGACATCCTTAATGAGGAAACGCTTCGCCACACAGTGGCTTCATCAGTCCATACAAAGAAGAATGGTGAAGAACAGGAGGAGTTTGAGGTAATCAGTCCCTCAGCCTTGAGTCGATGTAATCAGTCCAACAATCTTGAAAAGATTGATGGACTGAAGCAAATAAAAATAATCTCTTAAAAATTTTCAAATATGAAGCCGCTCCGAAGTTGCATTATCAAGTAATCAGTACTGAAGTGTTGAAACCAGTCGAATGACGCACTCAAATTTTATTGTTTGAAAGACAACATTTCAATTCTCAGTTTCTTCCATAAAAAGTCCAATTGAGACCTACACTGGCAAAAATTAGTCCAAATTGTTATCTAAGAAAGATTGACTAGTTTAAAAAAAAAACCGTATGGGTGGGGGTTAGAACCCATGGCGAGTTAGTCGTAATACTCCAGGCCAGTGCGTGGCTTCTAACCCACCCCGTACGGTAAAACTCCAGGCCAGTGCGTGGCTTCTAACCCACCCCGTACGGTAAAACTCCAGGCCAGTGCGTGGCTTCTAACCCACCCCGTACGGTAAAACTCCAGGCCAGTGCGTGGCTTCTAACCCACCCCGTACGGTAAAACTCCAGGCTAGTGCGTGGCTTCTAACCCACCCCGTATGGTAAAACTCCAGGCCAGTGCGTGGCTTCTAACCCACCCTGCGGTAAAACTCCAGGCCAGTGCGAGGCTTCTAACCCACCCCGTACGGTAAAACTCCAGGCTAGTGCGTGGCTTCTAACCCACCCCGTACGGTAAAACTCCAAGCCAGTGCGTGGCTTTTAACCCACCCCGTACGGTAAAACTCCAGGCCAGTGCGAGGCTTCTAACCCACCCCGTACGGTAAAACTCCAGGCTAGTGCGTGGCTTCTAACCCACCCCGTATGATAAAACTCCAGGCTAGTGCGTGGCTTCTAACCCACCCCGTACGGTAAAACTCCAGGCCAGTGAGTGGCTTCTAACCCACCCCGTACAGTAAAACTCCAGGCCAGTGCGAGGCTTCTAACCCACCCCGTACCGTAAGTTGTTTGCTATCGTGTTATTACGATTTCGTGAGGCGTGATTAGTTTAATGTATAAGTAAATAAGTAATTTCTATTTAGGCTTGTGCTACTAGGTCAGATGCCGTGCTCCTTCCTTGTGAATGTAACCTGACCTGGGTGGGTCGGGGCATTGGCTTAAGCCGGTGGGAGACTTGGACCTGCCTCGCATGGGCCAGTAGGCCTGCTGCAGTGTTCCTTCTTTCTTATGTTCTTATGTTCTTATGTTTACAGCAAACAGCTGTTAGAGGAAATAAAATTACATTATATAAATTTAACGTAGAATAACCCAATAAGAATAGGCATACTCAAGTGTTTCAAGGAAACTACTTTGCTAAAATTTGTAAATTAAAACTTACACTACAGAATATCAACTAGAATAACACGTCGGCACTAAAAGTTTAAACGCGACCAGATGATGCATTCTAAGGTTAATGTAAAGAAATACGAAGACCTAAGAGTGTTTACAAACCTCCACCAATAATCTTGCTTCTGTGTTCCTCCTTCCTTATGATGGTTCATTATCACTATTTATTTAATAAATATTGCAAATTGAGACCTATACAGCCCAATATAGAGACAATGCTTGCTTAATGGACAACAAAACACCGATCAGAAGAGACATTCCCCAGTTATCGAAGGGATTCCAACAACTTGTCTGCCCAAAATGCCCCGGCATATTAGCTCTTTCTACTTAGCAAACCAAAATTGTAATTACATATTGTAACCTTTTCAAAGAAATAAACCTTAAATTTACTAACCTTTACAAAGAAATAAACTTTAAATTTACTAACCTTTACAAAGAAATGAACCTTAAATTTACTAACCTTTACAAAGAAATAAACCTTAAATTTACTAACCTTTACAAAGAAATAAACTGCAGGTTTTATAATGTAATTTATTAAGTTGTTCAATTTGCTGCATACGAAATAAACTAAATTTCCGATACATCTATCATATGTATCGTATACTATACATTGTTTCCATTCTCTAGAAGACTTAGTATCAAATATATTTAAAATTATTTAACAAGGATACAATTTCGGACTATTTTTACACTTAAAAGTGGCAATTGAGCACTTACATACTTCACCTCTTTGAGCATTTGAAGCCAAGCAGTAAAGGGTTCCGGAAGTAAATAGAGCCTTTCCACGATGCTGAGAACGGGTTCTACAACTCTGGTCATATGGTACGTGTACATGCCAATTGTTCCAAGAATTTTGTTCTAGTTACTGTATACCAGTGTTAAGAAGTTGAAACTCCATCTGATGAAAGCTTTATTTGTTGTGTATTAACAGAACTTTTTGGGTTATCCTAGGTTTTCTACACATATGCTGCTATGTATGATAATCTATGTAACTGTATTTGTGTACACCTGAATAAACTTACTTACTTACTTACTTACAAAAAAAGAGAGAGACAAATGAGACATTTTTTTTAAAACGAGTTTTTCTTTTTAAATTCATTAATTTATATAGGAGAAGGGGTTACTAGCCCATTGCTCCCGGCATTTTAGTCCCCTCTTACTATACGCGTGGAAGAAACAAATCAGGCATCTCTGAATTTGAAGGTTTCTCTTCGGGGGATATCTAATAACGAGCAGCAAAATAACAAGCAGCATAACGAGCAACATAAAAACATGAAACGAGTGGGAAGATTCTGGCTAACGATGATCCACAGGGAGAAATAATGGCCCACCCTAACGAGTGGGCCATTAAAGAACTAGCGAGATTTGGGCAACGTCTACTATCAGAGACAATATTATAGATATATTTTCTTAGCTAATGTCCTTGCCAGTGCCTCCTGCGTTTAATGATCTTCTTCCTTGGACCTATGTTGAAAATGGGATAAAATACCAACAAGTTGATAATTAAGACACGTGTACATTGCAACACAGTAGGCTTCTTCAGTCAAAAACAGAAGCAGCAGGCGTAGTAGTGAAATAAAGACGTAATCAGTCCAACAACCAAGGCTGATAAACTATATCTGACAGAATCCTACTGTGTAGTAGAAACATTTCAATAATAAATATACCCAGTTGTTGCACATGTGTCTTAGTTGTCAACATTTCCTTGGATCTAACCCTATCCCACTAAGATGAGTATTTTGGCCTTTTTCTTTCTAAACCTGATAATTTTTTATTAGATAATCTACAATGATGACAATAAACTCATGATGGTGCCAATGATCTGATGTTGCTGATATTGATCCTATGATGGTGACAAAGATCTGATGATGATAATGATATTGATCCTATGATGGTGACAATGATTGAATCAAAGGTCTTGTAATGAACACAATGTTCTGATGATGCTCTCAAAAAATCTTTTAATGTTGGCGATGATCGTATAATGTAAATAATGACCTGATGATGCAAATTATCTTATAATGATGACAATGTAATGATAATGCTCTCAATAAGTTTGTGATGCTGACGATGATTTTGTGATGTCGCCCAGAAACGTATGATGCAGCCAATGGTTTGGGGAAATTGACAAAGGTATTTTGATTTTGACAATAATTATATGATGATGAAAATAACCCTATGAAGATGACAATGATCTTATAATAACGACAATGTTCTTATGATAATGTCAATGATCTTATGATGATGACAATGATCTTATGATGACAATGATCTCATCATGACAATGATCTTAAAATTACAATGATCATATAATGATGGCAACTATCTTTTAAGATGCTGACAATGATCTTTTGAAACTGACAAGGATCTTATGATACTGACATCAATCTCATGATGCTGACATCAATCTCATGATGCTGACATCAATCTCATGATGCTGACATCAATCTCATGATATTGACATCAATCTCATAATGTTCACATCAATCGCATGATGCTGACATCAATCGCATGATGCTGACATCAATATCATGATGCTGACATAAATATCACGATGCTGACATCAATCTCGTGATGCATACATCAATCTCATGATATTGACATCAATCTCATAATGTTCATATCACTCTAGTGATGCTGACATCAATTTCATAATGTTGACATCAATCTCATGATGCTTACATCAACCTCGTGGTGCTGAAATCAATCTCATGATGCTCACATCAAAATCATGATGCTTGCATTAATCTCATGATGCTGACATCAATCTCATGTTGCTGACATCAACCTCGAGATGCTGACATCAATCTCATGATGCTGACATCAATCTCATGTTGCTGACATCAACCTCGTGATGCTGACATCAATCTCATGATGCTGACATCAACCTCGTGATGCTGACATCAACCTCGTGATGCTGACATCAATCTCATGATGCTGACATCAATCTCATGATATTTACAATGTTATTTTATACTGTCAACATAGCAGCCAAGTAGAGGGGACATCAACCACTAACGAGAAAAAATATGAAAAGTCTGTATAAGTGTTATTTAGCAAGGGTCTCCGCCAGGTTTAAGGTGATGCTGGAGGCTAATCATTATTTATTATTATTATTATTAGTTTTATTATTATTAGTGTTATTATTTATTTTTATTATTATTATTATTATTATTATTATTATCATGGGGGAGCAAGCGCTTCCCTATAATAATAATAATAACAATAATAATAATACCTTATTCGGCAAGAAGAGCGTTGCTATTCAAGCCAAAATAGCAAGTTTTACCTATTTGGCGCGACATACATATGTCAGAGTTACGTTCCGACCAGCTTCCAGGCTTAGGGATTACCTCATCTTCCACTGTCTCCTGTATATATTTCTACAATTTTTATATTATGTCCATGCACTGTATTGATAAAGCCACTGAATAGCGTAACGTCTAAACGTAATGATACTCAGATGATGCACATGATATACTACGTTTAACCTAACTGACGTTTGAGTTTTTAACCTTTCTCACTTTGATGTTCCTATACTGGAAATCACTGCCCACCTGTAACGGCTGTCAGTTGTTCCTCACTGCTGGCAACCTGTTTTCCTTCAGTAACCTCAACCATCTAATATTCAATGCTATACTTATGCAAGCAAAATACCAGTTTCTTATTGTCCTCCTTGAGAAGTAGAATATCGTCCTTCAATACCTTGAACTCAGATTCTAAGACACTACAGAAAAAAGCCATGGTGATCTATAACACTCCTCCAAAAAAAAAAAAAATCAGGAGAAGTAGACTTACTATGCATGATAGTGATAATGGCCTGTGATTGAGTGCCACCTGTCTCTTATTAAATACTAGGACTACATTCGTTGTTTTTCAGACCTCTGTCAGCTGCTCAATTCCTATGACGATAAAGATAAAGATAAATAATTCGATATTGTTTATTTAGACTTTAGTAAGGCTTTTGATAGAGTACCACACCAGAGACTGTTACAGAAAGTGGCAGCTTATGGCATTGGGGAAAAGTGCTGTCCATCAAGGACATTACCAGTAACAGACAGGACAAGATTCAATCCACTGCAGGGGTATACACAATCCCTTGTAATGGGTGCAGCAAATTATACGTCGGCGAAACATCCAGAGACCTCCAAATACGCATTTCAGAACACCAGTACGCAGGCAGATCTGACGACCCAAGAAATGCCTGTGTTCAACACCGAAATTCAAACAACCATTTAATCAACTACAGAAACGCAAGACTCATCGCCAGAGAAGACAACACTCAATACCGAAGAATCCTGTCTGTCTGTCTCGCGCCCAGCAGACAGAGGATCAAGCCTCTACAAAGTATTGCGCTGAATAACCCAAATAGGTTTAGCGCTTAACATGAATTAAAATAAAAAAAAATAAAAAATCACTTATCTGTATATCCAACAACTTCAACCAGAACAACGGCTTCTACAACATAGCTGAACCTTTAGTTCTAGTTACAAAATTATCTATTTGCACCAGATCCTCAACAGCATCACCAATGTAATTTCAGGCCCCTCACCAAGATAGTTATCCCAGTTTCATGACTTGAAGTCAGTCAGTCAGTCAGTCAGTCAGTCAGTCAGTCAGTCAGTCAGTCAGTCAGTCAGTCAGTCAGTCAGTCAGTCAGTCAGTCTCTCTGTCTCTCTCTGTCTCTCTCTGTCTCTCTCTGTCTCTCTCTGTCTCTCTCTGTCTCTCTCTGTCTCTCTCTGTCTCTGTCTCTCTCTGTCTCTCTCTGTCTCTCTCTGTCTCTCTCTGTCTCTCTCTGTCTCTCTCTGTCTCTCTCTGTCTCTCTCTGTCTCTCTCTGTCTCTCTCTGTCTCTCTCTGTCTCTCTCTCTCTCTCTCTCTCTCTCTCTCTCTCATTCATTCTGGATAAGAAGTTATATTGTTACTGTATTTACAGGTAGAGATAACGTCACAAAAATACACGGTGTTCACGGTTCTATGCTAATAAGCCTCCATAACATGGGTTACATTATAACTGAGCACTTAAATTTTACTGTCCATTATGGCTAAGTGCTAAATCTCTCTCATTTATTCTCACATCCGTTTCATTTATAAACTATTCAAATTTAAGAACATCATGTTGTTTACAACTAGTAAATGTGACCTGCCTTACTTCCTGGAATTAATTTTGTTTATGGTTCATGTCAAGGCATGTTTGCAATCGTGTCATTACGATTTCGTGAGTCAAACTGTCTATCTTCCACAAATACCATCAAATATATAAATTTATTTCGTAATAAGTGATTCCTTAGAGATATAACAACATTGATAACTATGTATAACAAAGATTAATATAATTTCTAACAATTACGATGTTATGCTTGAAATAGACATCCGTTTTCATGGTTCACAGTTCTTGATATTTTGAGAGTAATTATCCCTTCTAGGGAGGTTCCTTGATGCAGGGGCTCTTGATCTTGGGAAGTGGATCAGTGCTCCAGTTCCATGAATTAAGCCTAAATGCCTTCCGTCTTTCCCTCCACAGGTGATGTACAATCCCTACAGTTTTAGTGCTCCCCATAATAATAATAATAATAATGAGATTAATTATTACATACAAAACTCTTTATATACACTGTTTCAGAATAAACAGCGTCCGCTGAACTACGTTTCTGTTTTGTTCCTGTGAATAGAAATTTAACTGGAGTAACAAATTTAACAATTTGAACAATTAAAAAGAGTAGCGTTTGTTCACCACTGGACTCGGTCATTGCAAGTACATTTAATGTTCCATTGGTTATAATGGTTAGGATTTTGTTTTTAGTTCTTTACATTAAACTTTATTTCATCAAAGGAGAATGGCAATCGACAAGGATCGTCTTACATTCCAGTAAAGAATGATCCATAAACTATGGCTCGCCAATTTCAAGGGATATTTGAGGTTCACAAATTCGCAAAATCGTTGCTGAGAATGATTTTCAAAAATAAATAAATTAAGTGGAGTTAGCAGAATAACATTTATTTAAAAAAAAAAAACATGGGCAACATGATTCTTGGGAGACACAGAGACATCACCTTAAAGATGCTCTTAGATCAACTTCAAGATACTCTTAGATCAACTACAAGATACTCTTAGATCAACTACAAGATGCTCTTAAATCAACTACAAGATGCTCTTAAATCAACTACAATTTACTGTTAGATCAACTACAAGATACTCTTAGATCAACTTCAAGATACTCTTAGATCAACTACAAGATACTCTTAGATCAACTTCAAGATACTCTTAGATCAACTACAAGATACTCTTAGATCAACTTCAAGATACTCTTAGATCAACTACAAGATACTCTTAGATCAACTTCAAGATACTCTTAGATCAACTACAAGTTACTGTTAGATCAACTACAAGATACTCTTAGATCAACTTCAAGATACTCTTAAATCAACTACAAGATACTCTTAAATCAACTACAAGATACTCTTAGATCAACTACAAGATATTTGTCAGGGAAACGCCTTCCCCTGAACAAAATATTGATGGAAAAATTAATAAATAATAGTAAACCGAAGGATATTTATAATAAGATAGTTTTTTCTGGATTTTAATATAAAATTAAATAGAAATAAAAAAGATATATATCCGTTGTGGTTCAGGTCTGTTGGTGAGACAGGAGGTAATAACCGGAGAGGGGGAGAATAGATGATGGTTGTCTCTGTAGGTGGTATGTCTCCGGAGTAGATGGTGAATCTCCTGGGACCACGAGGTTGAAATACCACACTGTAGGTATCCAAAGGTAGATGAGATCTTCTGCAACACCTCTCTAACGCACACAAGTTAGAAACTAGAGAGAAGTTGTTGAGGAATTCCCGTTAAGTCCAGGGAAAATCTTGCTCGTAAGTCATGCGTCTGTCCTGGAGAACCAGTCCAGCGGCAGAGCTGATAATAAAGAAAATATTCTGGTTACCATAAGTCTTAAAACATTTAAGATAGAAAAAGGTGTTTCAAGATGACCAAGTCACTACTGGTAACCAAAGAAAACATAATAATCAAACAAAAGAAATACTCCTGGTAGAGCGCCTTACCTGATTCGGAGAAGAGTGAAGGTGAAGTGACTTTCCACTCCCCAACCGACACCAGGTAAGAGTCATACTACCAGGAGTAGAAAGTAAAAACCCTCAGACAACCGGGAACAAGAGTTTAGCTCCAGCCCGCTAGATGGAATTGCTGGCTGTAACTCGTTAATAATGCTCCCGGCTGACTGAACAACCGTTACCTTATTTACAACTACTTTTCCCTCACATACTCTTAGATCAACTTCAAGATACTCTTAGATCAACTACAAGATACTCTTAGATCAACTTCAAGATACTCTTAGATCAATTACAAGATACTCTTAGATCAACTTCAAGATACTCTTAAATCAACTACAAGATACTCTTAGATCAACTACAAGACACTCTTAGATCAACTTCAAGATACTCTTAAATCAACTTCAAGATACTCTTAGATCAACTTCAAGATACTCTTAGATCAACTACAAGATACTCTTAAATCAACTTCAAGATACTCTTAAATCAACTTCAAGATACTCTTAAATCAACTTCAAGATACTCTTAAATCAACTTCAAGATACTCTTAAATCAACTACAAGATACTATTAGATCAACTTCAAGATACTATTAGATCAATAACAAGATACTCTTAAATCAACTTCAAGATACTCTTAAATCAACTTCAAGATACTCTTAAATCAACTACAAGATACTATTAGATCAACTTCAAGATACTATTAGATCAACTACAAGATACTCTTAAATCAACTTCAAGATACTCTTAAATCAACTTCAAGATACTATTAGATCAACTACAAGATACTCTTAAATCAACTTCAAGATACTCTTAAATCAACTTCAAGATACTCTTAAATCAACTTCAAGATACTCTTAAATCAACTTCAAGATACTCTTAAATCAACTTCAAGATACTCTTAAATCAACTTCAAGATACTCTTAAATCAACTTCAAGATACTCTTAAATCAACTTCAAGATACTATTAGATCAACTACAAGATACTCTTAAATCAACTTCAAGATACTATTAGATCAACTACAAGATACTATTAAATCAACTACAAGATACTATTAGATCAACTACAAGATATTATTAACTCAACTACAAAATACTATTAAATCAACTACAAGATACTGTTAGATCAACTACAAGATACTCTTAGATCAACTACAAGATACTCTTAGATCAACTACAAGATACTACTAGATCAACTACAAGTTACTATTAAATCAACTACAAAATACTGTTAGATCAACTACAAGATACTATTAAATCAACTACAAGATACTCTTAGATCAACTACAAGATACTACTAGATCAACTACAAGTTACTATTAAATCAACTACACGATACTATTAGATCAACTACAAGATACTCTTAAATCAACTACAAAATACTATTAAATCAACTACAAGATACTGTTAGATCAACTACAAGATACTACTAGATCAACTACAAGTTACTATTAAATCAACTACAAAATACTATTAGATCAACTACAAGATACTACTAGATCAACTACAAGATACTATTAGATCAACTACAAGATACTATTAGATCAACTATAAGATACTATTAGATCAACTACAAGATACTGTTAGATCAACTACAAGATACTACTAGATCAACTACAAGTTACTATTAAATCAACTACAAGTTACTATTAAATCAACTACAAAATACTATTAGATCAACTACAAGATACTATTAGATCAACTACAAGATACTATTAGATCAACTACAAGATACTATTAGATCAACTACAAGATACTATTATATCAACTACAAGATACTATTAAATCAACTACAAAATACTGTTAGATCAACTACAAAATACTGTTAGATCAACTACAAGATACTATTAGATCAACTACAAAATACTGTTAGATCAACTACAAGATACTGTTAGATCAACTACAAGATACTATTAGATCAACTACAAAATACTGTTAGATCAACTACAAGATACTGTTAGATCAACTACAAGATACTGTTAGATCAACTACAAGATACTGATAGATCAACTACAAGATTCTGATAGATCAACTACAAGATACTGTTAGATCAACTACAAGATACTGTTAGATCAACTACAAGATACTATTAGATCAACTACAGAAAGTTACCATCAAATGAGCTACATTATGTATATCAAATTACATTTCCTTCACATACATTTGTATTTTTTCCCGAACATTATTCTGGTCTGAGAGACAAGGAGAGAAAATCCATCAAGTTTGTACATGAATGAAAACTTCCTACAAATGTATATGTAGTCCTGTAGTATTTGCTAATTTGTGCTGACAGCTGCAACACGTTCTGCCAGACAGTGCCTACACACATCAGAGACAGGCTAAACTCATCTTAGCTAATTATGTTGTTTACTGATTCCATGCCAATCTTCGCATGTGTTAACGTATGTGACTGATATACGTACTTATATATTTTTTTCATATTAGTTTTATTATGGTAGTTTAAAATTAATATAATCGAATGCAATAATAACCTCGGTAAATTATATTTTTGCCAAAAAAATGTGAGTTGCCCCGCAAAATATGTTTTGATATTTCAATTCAGAAATCAAATAGGTCTGAATTTTTTTTTAATAAATTTTGTTGTACGGTATAATAATGCCAACTTGCTAGGGACAATGATTCTTGACAAATATTTCAAGATTGCAAATCCTGCTTATTGCAATGAAGAGTTGAGAGCAAAACATATGAACGTGTTTGTGTTACCTGTAGGAAAAATATGATTTCTTTTCATCACTGAGCTAATTAAGGAAAATTTTTAACTCAGGAGTCCACTGAGACACTGAAAAATTTGTTGTGCTCAGGATTACATGTGAGTGGATTTTGTCTTTCATTGTTTGTAAGAATAATGGTCATTCATAGCACTGTACCCGAGGTTAATAGTGAATTGTTCATTAATATCACCATATCCATGGTGAAGAATGCACTGTTCAATAATATCACCCTAATGAAGGTTAATTGTTGCCATTTTATATTACGTAACTATATTTAAGTTAATGGTAAAATGTTTAGCACGAA
The DNA here is from genome assembly GCA_009830355.1 of Cherax destructor. NCBI lineage: Eukaryota > Metazoa > Arthropoda > Malacostraca > Decapoda > Parastacidae > Cherax > Cherax destructor. The sequence continues at coordinate 18,111 of WNWK01031704.1, forward strand.
TAATAAGGTTAATGGTTAACCTTCACTATTATTTTCTAGAATAATATCGTTTTCCAGGAAGTAAATTTAGTAAACGTTTTTCCCTTCGTTTTATCTGCTTAATATAATGGTGGAATGTTCACATTATCCGTATAATGAAGAAGCTTAATGAAAGTTCTCTTAATTTGTAATGAAAACATTGCTTCTCTCTCGGTGTCCGCGAATTCTGAACTTTTGTTTAAAGAATGGTTATTTTTCTGTTTACTTTAATTAAAGCTTAATTAATAAAAACAAAGCTTTTTTTAATATTTCTCTTTGACAATAACTTTACGTTGTTATCAATGAAACTTTAATATATCTTTATTTTACTCTTATGGTTTTATTATATCATTATCATTTTTATTTCTTTATTATATTATTCCTTTATCTCTGAAGCCCCATTTTTTCACTTCTCATTCCATGATTTCTTTCAAGTATTTCTTTATGAATATTTATTTTCTCCTCATTTAATACGTATTGTATCTATATATCTCATTTGCGTGTATCAAAAGCCGGATTTAACGATGTTCTTATCCCGATTACCAGACGAAGGATCGAGCCTCCATTACCCTTGCACAGAAAGATACACATGAGTTTAACACATCTGGATATACTATCTATACATATCATCCCCTAAAATTGGTAGACAGGATGCTGATAGTTTGGCTCCTCATGTTTTTGACCAGCTTAACTAAATACGTGTTTAAGGTGAACTCAGATTAAGTCGTAATAAACGAGTCAATTAATAAAAAGAAGGATGGACTGGATGCTCAAACAGTTATTGTTTATTACATCTTAATCTAAGTTCATATATTATATGACTTCGAGAGAGGTAAGAATAGAGTTATTGTTAAAGCTCCTTGTACTGTGGGGAGGAGTTCACTTGGGTTACAGCTGGTGCCTCTGACGGTAATATGTACACAAGTAATGTGTCCCAATCTTCCCTATTAGAAATCTTGTAGCCGAAGCTCATCCTTCTGTTTATTCATGTGTGTAAGGTGTTTACTCTTGAGGCAAGGACACTGGGGCAGCTCACTGTTATCTAGGTCTGTTGTTTTGAATAAGGCACAAAACCACCTGTTGAGTTGAAATGGGAGTAGTTGGGTAGGTGACTAGTTTGTTCCAAGAATAAATCTCTAAGGAAATGGTGATGTTGTCTGTCAAATTCCTTTTTGTTTTGACAGTTGTCTTTTTGATGTTCCCTCTTGTGGCAGTAATTGTACCTGATATCTATCAGACAGATGTCAGGGTGTACTCTCTTCCGTGACGTCGGGAGTGCTGCCTTGGTACCTGGGAGGGTGGCATTCTATTTACTGCACCTCTAGTGTTTCTCTACTGATTCAACAGGTGATTTTTCTGTATGTTCTGCTGCTGGTGAGCCTGTTGATTTTCCCGGGGGGCGTTTTCCTGGGCTGTGTTGGCGAGGTAAGACGGTTCTGGGTGGCTGCCTCTTTCTGTTCCACGTCCTCGTTCATGACTTCTACACGCCCTCGTCTCTCTCTCTCTTTCCCTTTCCCTTTTTTAATACCGGACATATTAAGCATTACTGCGTTTACTTTACAAGAACTATTATCTCAGATTTTTTTACCTTGAATTATATTTTGCAGTTACTTCTCTTGAGACAGTATTAGATTTGTTTAAAGACTAAAATTAACGTGAGTACATTATAACCGATTACAACTCTGTTATCCAGCAATCAACAATATTGCAAAGTGATAAATCTTTACCATTCATTCTCACAACAAATTAAATAATAAAGTTAATTATGGAAATCTCATAAGTAAATGAATCCTGACATTGATTCCTGCAAGCAGGTGCTGTTGCAATTTTGTGAAAGATGCACGTCAAAACAGCAACTATCTACTCTGTTGCATAAATATCGTCTCTGCTACACTTCTGCAGTCTCTGCAACACTCTTGTTCCCTCTTCTATTCTTCTGCTGTCTCTGCTACACTCTTGCTGTTTCTGCTACACTTCTGCTGTCTCTGCTACACACTTGCTGTTTCTGCTACACTTCTGCTGTCTCTGCTACACTCCTGTCGTATCTCCTACACTCCTGTCGTCTCTGCTACACTTCTGCTATCTCTGCTACACTCTTGTCGTCACTGCTACACTTGCTGTCTCTGCTACACTCTTGTTGTCTCCGCTACACTTCTACTGTCTCTGCTACACTCCTCTCGTCTCTACTACACTCTTCCAGTCTCTGCTACAGTTCCTCTGTCTCTGCTACACTTCCTCTGTCTCTGCTACACTTCTGCGTTCTCTGATACACTCATGTTGTCTCTCCTACACTCTTTTTGTTTCTGCTACACTTCTGCTATATCTCCTACACTCCTGTCGTCTCTGCTACACACTTGCTGTCTCTCCAACACTCTTGCTGTCTCTTCTACACTCTTTGTGTCTCTTCTACACTCTTTGTGTCTCTTCTACACTCTTGGTGTCTCTTCTACACTCTTGGTGTCTCTGCTACACCCCTGTCGTCTAAGCTGCACTCTTGCTGTCTCGGCTACATTTCTGCTTTCTCTGCTACACTCTGTCTTCTCTCCTATTCTTATGCTTTCTCTGCTGCACTCCTGCTGTCTATGCTACACTTCTGCTGTATCTTGCTTTCTCTGCAACACTCTTGTTGTCTCTGCTACACTCTTGCTTTCTCTGCTACACTCCTCTCATCTCTGCTACACTCTTGCTGTCTCTGCTACACTCTTGGTGTCTCTGCTACACTCTTGCTTTCTCTGCTACACTTGTGCTGTCTCTGCTACACTCCAGTCGTCTCTTCTACCACTCCTGCTGCGTTACCTAGCACTCAAAGTGGTCGTAAGGGATGAAAACAGTGACATAATGAAAATAAAAATGATGGTTCCTCAACTATAACGTTCCTAACACAAATGTTTCACAGTACTTCACAGTTTAGGTGGAGTTGTACACGACAAGTATCTGCCTCAGCAAGAACAGCAAGAAAAATGCCTGATGCCTTTATTTGCTACAAGACCAACTACAGAAGTCAGGAATACTGACTCTCCATACTGCCAAGATGGTACATTAGATTCAAAATCAGTTACATTTAAATTTAATTATAATTTAATTTGTCGTCCGACAAATGAATCCTAGGGTTTAACCCCTATTACGTGAAAATTCATGCAGGTTGGGGAAGGCCAAAGAAGACCACAGACAGAGTACAGGCTAGGGGTTCAAAGGCTGCAATGTTTACTCTGGGAAAATGATCTTGGAGTAATTATCATATCAAACACATCACCTGAGGTGCACATCAACCAAATAATTGCTTCAGCATATGGGGGCCTGGTAAATCTGAGAATATTGTATCGACAATTAAGCAAGGAGTCATTCAAGACAGTATACACCGTGAACGTTAGTATGAAGCACCAGTATGGAACCCACACCTGGTCAAGCACGTAAAGAAATTAGAACAAGTGCTAAGGTTTGCAACAAAACTAGTACCGGAGCTAAGAAGTATGTCCTTTGAGGAGAGTGTAAGGGAACTCAACCTGACGACACAGGAGGATAATAACAACATATAAAATAATGAGAGGAATTGACAAGGGGTCACAACTGGAAATGTGGAACAATGTAGAAAGTGATGTAGTGGAGGCAGGATCCAAACAAGTGACCTAGTATCGACCAGCGAATAGGCAGAGCCAGGAGCTGTGACTCGACCCCTGTAACCACAAATTCGTGAGTACAAATAGTTAAGTACACACACACACACACACACACACACACACACACACACACACAACTAAATCGAATCAGGGGTTACATAGGGATAGGCAGTGGGAGAACGAAAGAGAGAGATCAGTCTTTGTTTATGGGCTCCAGGAAGCTGAAGGAGAAACTTATGAAGCAAGAAAACAAGGGGAGAAAAATGCGATTGAAAACATCATGAAAGCAATAGGAGAAGATGACATGACCCAGCTAGCAAATTTTCAGAGAATAGGGGGGTTTGCAAGAGGAAGAATCCGGCCAGTCAAAGTAATTTTCAAAGCAGAATTGACTCGAAACAGGATCCTGCAGGAGAAAGCAAGACTAAGGGATATGTCAGAGTCCGAGGGTGTATCTCGACCGACAAGAACACGGAAGAAAGACAGAAACTGAAAGAGGGGTACAGAGACAAAAGGAGGAAGAGAGATGGACAGGAGACCCAGACTCAGGAGGAGCTCCTAATACAACCACCTTCAGATGTTCCCAACCTGGACAACCCCAATGCAACCAAACAACCTAACCCAAAACACACATGCCATACCCAATGATTCCACCCACCTCATTACAAACTCCACCTTCACACCAACCACCCATAGCTCCCCATCAGATCTCCCACTTTCCCAACCAACATACCCCCAGACTACAGTTTTAGAAAAGA
>WNWK01031705.1:0-22503 GCA_009830355.1 Cherax destructor
GGCTACAGGTACTTCTGACAGTTTGGGAGACACAGATGATGATCAAACTAAATGCAAATTATGTGATCAGCATATGGTCACTGTCTTGAACACTATGTGCTTAATTGTGCACTTATTGAGGAATATAGAGATAGACAATATAATAACCTATGTGACATGTCAAGATATCTTATTCATGAAATAAGATACCTGCTTGTAACAGATAATTGAAATGTAGATATAAACCCAAATGTACAATTGTTAACCCCTTTGGGGCCTAGTGCCTAGGCCTTTTGTGTATCCATATGCTCTTGCGCTACCGTCCACAGGATGGATATGGGGTGCACAATAAACTAGCCACTTCGGTGGCAAAATCTAAATCTAAATCTTAGTGCTTTACAGGCTATCCGTAAAATTGATACACCTCACCCCCTAGTTCTTCGTATCCACCTTTGGTTATGCCGTATCTTTAGCAAGCATAAAGATATTGTCTTTTGTTGGGTCCCTGGTCATGTTGATGTACAGGGCAATGAACAGGTAGACACTGCTGCGCGGTCAGCAGTACATGACCTTCCAGTTTCATATAGAGGTGTTCCTTTCACGGACTATTTTGCGGTCATTGCTACCCACCTTCGCACCCGTTGGCAACAACGCTGGTCTGACCTGCTGAATAACAAACTTCATTCTATTAAACCGGTTATAGGTTTATGGCCTTCTTCTTGTCACCAATGTCGAGGTTGGGAGACTACACTCTCCCGTCTTCGCATCGGCCACACTCGTCTTACTCACGGGTATCTCATGGAGAGGCTCCCTGCCCCTCTCTGTGAGCATTGTCAGGTTCCAGTGTCTGTTCGACATATCCTGTTGGACTGCCCACTCTATCAACGAGCACGCAGAATTTACCTCCAATGACGTCTTCGCTCTGCGGCCCTTTCTTTACCTTCCCTTCTTGCAGATGGACCCTCCTTTAATCCTGACTCTCTCATTGACTTTTTGACAGAAACTTACTTACTACACAAACTCTGAAGATTATACCTCTAGCACCTCCCTCAGTCCCTTCTACCTCGATCTCTTCCTACCCTCCACCCCTGCACTATCCACCGTCATCTTGCACTCCATACCCTACTAATCGTCCATCTCCCTCTTACAACCCACTCTCCCTGCATCCTACAATAACCTGCAGCGCTGTATAACCTCTGTGGTTTAGCGCTTCTATTTGATTATAATAATAATAATCCACCTGACCCAGCATTCTCCACCTGACTATACCCTATTTATAGTTATGTTACTCATTTTCCAGGTAGATCTGTCTGTGACTCGATAAAGCCCACTGCGTGGGCGAAACGTTGTCAATAAAGGATCACATTATACTGCTTATGTGTTTATTTTTCCATTGTGTCGGTATTTTATACCATTTATTTGCACCCTTCCTGCTCATTTCTGTTTTTCCACTATACCTATTACTGTCCTTGTCATCTAGTGTCACTAGCTTTCCACTATCCACCTTATTCTGCCTATTACTAGTTCTCCTAGAACTTATAATATTACTACACTGGGACTTCACTGTTTTCCCCCAAAAACCCATACCACTAACCCATACCACTAACTCATAAATTTATCTAATTTGAATCCATTATTGCGGGTTCTCTCTTGGAGAGATATTCTCAAGACCTTATTTATATCCCCTTTGTTAATACCCATTTTCCACTTGTATACCTCGATCATGTCTCACCTCATTCTTCGTCTTACAAGTGAATGTAATTTTAGGGTCATAACATAAGAACATAAGAATGGATGAACACTGCAGAAGGCCTACTGGCCCATACAAGGCAAGTCCTTATCAAAACCACCACTACCTAAGAATTTACTCCCGTACTCACGACACCAATCAAACCCAGCCCCTCCCACTCATATATTTGTCCAATCTCTTTTTAAAGCCACCCAAGGTCCTAGCCTCTATCACCCTACTCGGAAGATTGTTCCACGCATCTACAACTCTGTTCGAAAACCAGTACTTGCCTATGTCCTTTCTAAATCTAAATTTATCCAATTTAAATCCGTTATTTCTGGTTCTTACTTGGTTCGATATCCTCAGTATTTTATTAATATCTCCTTTGTTTATGCCCATCATCCACTTGTACACTTCGATGATATCTCCCCTCATTCTACGTCTCTCCAGAGAGTGGAGATTCAACGCTCTAAGTCTATCTTTATACGGGAGATTTCTTATACTGTAAATCATTTTAGTCATTCTTCTTTGTATGTTCTCCAATGAATCTATATCCTTCCTGTAGTAAGGAGACCAAAACTGAGCTGCATAATCCAAATGAGGTCTCACTAGTGATGTATAGAGCTGTACAATAACTTTTGGACTTCTGTTGCTTATACTTCTTGAAATAAATCATAGTAATCTGTTAGCCTTATTGCGCACACTTAGGCACTGTTGTCTTGGCTTTAGATTCCTGCTTACCATGACTCCCAAGTCTTTTTCACATTCTGTATGATCGAGCTCTACTTCACCTAGTTTATAAATTCGAGGGATATTTTCATTACCAAGGACTAGTACCTTACACTTGTCCACATTGAACTTCATCTGCCACTTTTCAGACCAAGACATTAATTTGTCCAAATCCTCCTGGAGTTCACTGGTATCCTCCTCAGAATGAATCATACGGCCTATTTTTGTATCATCAGCAAATTTACTCATGTCACTTGCAATTCCTTCATCAAGGTCATTTATGTAAATTATGAACAACAATGGGCCTAAAACTGATCCTTGTGGAACGCCACTAGTGACTAATCCCCATTCAGATTTGACCCCATTAATGGAAACTCTCTGCTTTCTATTGGTAAGCCATGCCTCCATCCATGCTAGAACTTTACCTCCTGTACCATGAGCTGCCACCTTTCTTAAGAGTCTCTTGTGAGGTACTCTATCGAAGGCCTTACTGAAATCCAAGTAAACTATATCATATTCTTTATCACTGTCTACCGCCTCAAATGTTTTATTGAAAAACGTCAGTAAATTTGTCAGGCAGGAACGACCTCTCGTGAACCCATGCTGAGATTCATTAATCAAATTATGTTCTTCAAGGTGACTTCTAATAATATCAGCTATAATTGATTCTAATAATTTGCCTACTATAGATGTGAGGCTTATTGGACGGTAATTTGATGGAATTGACTTATCCCCTGATTTGAATATAGGAACTACATTAGCTATCTTCCACATCTCTGGCACAACACCAGTTAGGATGGACGTATTAAACACATTCGTTAATGGCTGACTAAGTTCCATCTTGCATTCTTTAAGTACCCTGGAAAACAACTCGTCGGGTCCCGGGGACTTATTTTGCTTCAGTTTATCTATCTGTTTGATAACCATGTCCCTCGTGACAGTAATATTAGTTAACTTGAATTCTTCAGGAACTGAATAATTGTTAATTTCTGGAATCTCATTTACGTCTTCTTGTGTAAACACTGACAAATAATAGTCATTAAATAGAGAACACATTTCCAGTTCGTTATCCGTCAGCTGTCCATTCCCAATTTTCAGAGGTCCTACCTTTTCCCTCACCTTCGTCCTATACACTTGAAAGAACCCTTTTGGATTAGTCTTTGATTCATTAGCAACCTTAATCTCATAGTCACGTTTAGCCTTTCTAATCCCCTTTTTTACTTCTCTTTTCAACTGAACATATTGGTCAATAAGGTTAACATCTCCTCTTTTGATGCGCCTATAAATTCCTCTTTTCTCCCCTTATAGATGTTTTAGCCTCCTGTTAATCCATTTAGGATCGTTATTATTTGACCTAAATTCTCTCTGGGGAATAAATATACTCTGTGCACGTTGTACATTATTAAGAAAAAAATCATAAACGCAGATCCCATCGTAATCGTTAGCTAGATTACCCCAGTCGAGATTAGACAGGTGTTCTCTAAGTCCAATATAGTCGGCAGAACGAAAATCAGGAACTTTTACCGTATTATCCCCATTCTCGTACTCCCAGGTAATATTAAAAGTAATGGATTTGTGATCACTTGCGCCAAGCTCTTCAGTGATCTCCAGATTATTTACAAGAGTTTCTTTATTTGACAAGACTAGGTCGAGCAAATTATTACCTCTGGTAGGCTCCGTCACACACTGCTTCAGAAAACAGTCCTGAACTACTTCCATAAAGTCACTGGACTCAGATTACCGGTCAAAGAAGTCCAGTCAATTTGACTAAAGTTAAAATCCCCTACTATCACTACGTTATTGTGTCTAGAAGCCCTAACAATTTCGTCCCAAAGAAGTCTCCCTCTATCGTGATCCAAGCCTGGAGGTCGGCATATTACACCTACAATCAGTTTTTCTTGACCTTCTAGAAACTCTACCCAAACAGATTCTGTTAATGATTCATCTATTTTTATGCCTGTTTTTATGCAGCAATTTATATTTTCTCGTACATATAATGCAACTCCACTCCCTTTCCCATTATATCTATCTACATGGAACAACTTAAACCCCTGAATATGACACTCAGCAATCATATCCCGACTCTTTATATTATACCATGTTTCAGTTATTGCAATGAACATAAGAACATAAGAAAGGAGGAACACTGCAGCAGGCCTGTTGGCCCATACTAGGCAGGTCCTTCACATTCCATCCCACTAACAGAATATTTGTTCAACCTAATTTTCAATGCTACCCAAGAAATAAGCTTTGATAATTTTATTTACTCATGTGCAATTCCCACTCAAATCCAACCCCTTTCACTCATGAATTTATCCAACCTAAATTTAAAACTACCCAAGGTCCTTGCTTCAATAACCCTACTAGGCAGACTGTTCCACTCATCAACTACCCTATTTCCAAACCAATACTTTCCTATATCCTTTCTAAATCTAAACTTATCTAACTTGAATCCATTATTGCGGGTTCTCTCTTGGAGAGATACCCTCAAGACCTTATTTATATCCCCTTTGTTAATACCCATTTTCCACTTGTATACCTCGATCATGTCTCCCCTCATTCTACGTCTTACAAGTGAATGTAATTTAAGGGTGGAAAAATAAACACATAAGCAGTATAATGTGATCCTTTATTGACAACGTTTCGCCCACGCAGTGGGCTTTATCGAGTCACATAAAGCCCACTGCGTGGGCGAAACGTTGTCAATAAAGGATCACATTATACTGCTTATGTGTTTATTTTTCCATTGTGTCGGTATTTTATACCATTTATTTCCACCGTAATTTAAGGGTCTTCAATCTTTCTTCGTAAGGAAGATTTCTAATGCTATGTATTAATTTAGTCATTCTACGCTGAATGTTTTCTAACGAATTTATGTCCATTCTGTAATATGGAGACCAGAACTGAGCTGCGTAATCTAGGTGAGGCCTTACTAATGATGTATAAAGCTGTAATATAACCTCTGGACTTCTGTTGCTAACACTTCTTGATATAAATCCCAGTAATCTATTTGCCTTATTACGTACGCTTAGGCATTGCTGTCTTGGTTTAAGGTTGCTGCTTACCATCACCCCCAAGTCCTTCTCGCAATCTGTATGGCTAAGTTCTACGTTATTTAACTTATAAGTGCTTGGGTTATGGACACTCCCGAGCTTTAGAACTTTGCATTTATCTACATTGAACTGCATCTGCCATTTTTCTGACCAGGAATTGAGTTTGTCTAAATCCTCCTGTAGTTCACTGACATCTACGTCTGAATCGATTATCCTACCTATCTTCGTGTCATCAGCGAATTTGCTCATATCACTAGAAATTCCCTCGTCAAGGTCATTTATATATATTATAAACAACAACGGGCCCAAAACCGATCCCTGAGGAACGCCACTTGTTACAGATCCCCACTCCGATTTAACCCCATTTATGCACACCCTCTGCTTCCTATTGGTGAGCCATGACTCGATCCATGACAACACTTTTCGGTAAATTAGACACATATGCAACACTTGGGTATCTTTATTGAGGAAACGTTTCGCCACACAGTGGCTTCATCAGTCCATACAAAGGAGAATCGTGAAGAACAGGAGGAGTGTGAGGTTGTCAGGCCCTCAATCTTGAGACGATGTTGTCAGTCCATCAATCTTGAATAGAATAACAGCATATGAGCAGAGGGAGCTTATATACTGTAGACAGGAGAGGTGCAGCAGTTGTAGGAGGTGTCACATTTGTTCAATGTGGAAGTAGGTCGTGCCCAAGGAATAGGCAAGCGAAGAAATCCCTGTATTAAGATACCAAGATGTTGCAGTGTCAGACAGGATGTGAATGAATGGTTCAGAGAACCGACGAGTTGGTAAATTAGACACATATGCATATGTGTCTAATTTACCAACTCGTCGGTTCTCTGAACCATTCATTCACACAACACTTTTCCCCAATGCCATGAGCAGCCACTTTCTTTAACAGTCTCTGATGTGGTACTCTATCAAAAGCCTTACTAAAATCCAAATAAACAATATCGAATTCTTTATCATGATCAACTGCCTCAAAAGCCTTACTGAAAAAAGTTAATAAATTAGTTAGGCAGGAACGGCCCCTGGTGAATCCATGCTGAGTATCATTAATCAATCTTTCTTCATACGGAAGATTTCTAATGCTATGTATTAATTTAGTCATTCTACGCTGAATGTTTTCTAACGAATTAATATCCATTCTGTAATATGGAGACCAGAACTGAGCTGCGTAATCTAGGTGAGGCCTTACTAACGATGTATAAAGCTGTAATATAACCTCTGGACTTCTGTTACTTACACTTCTAGATATAAATCCCAGTAATCTGTTTGCCTTATTACGTATGCTTAGGCATTCCTGTCTTGGTTTAAGGTTGCTGCTTACCATAACCCCCAAGTCCTTTTCGCAATCTGTATGGCTAAGTTCTTGGGTTATGGACACTCCCGAGCTTCAGAACCTTGCATTTATCTACATTGAACTGCATCTGCCACTTTACTGACCAGGAATTGAGTCTGTCTAAATCCTCCTGAAGTTCCCTGACATCTACGTTAGAATCAATTATCCTACCTATCTTCGTGTCATCGGCGAATTTGCTCATATCACTAGTAATTCCCTCATCAAGGTCATTGATATATATTATAAACAACAACGGGCCTAAGACTGATCCCTGTGGAACACCACTTGTTACAGATCCCCACTGAATCGAATAAGTTCAGGTAAGATCCCAATGGGATGAGCAGGAAAGACGGTACAGACGAAGAATAGCGCTGGAGAGGAGTCTTCTTAGTCGTAGAAATAGAGCCAGGGCTTAACCCAGCAGCTAAGGCGATCGTGGGGCAGACTTGAGAACAGGAATAGCAGGCTCTTCTGTTGATGAGACTTCTGTGGGGTGAGCGGGGAGGACGGGACAGGCGAAGATTAGCGCTAGAGAGGAGTGTAGAAGTTGAGCCAGGGCTTAACCCAGCAGCTAAGGCGAAAGTGGGTCAGAGGGGCGAACAGCTCAAGGTACCTGACATAGAATCAAAAGGTTATTTGTAAATAGGGTTAGGAGCAGGTTCATAAAAGGAATAGAAAAGGTTGTGTTGGTTTGTGGGTCTACGAATGACTTCGTCAAGGAGAGAGGTCCAGTAGTCATGTCGTGTCTCAAGTTTGTCTATCTGTCTGTCACTGAGAGTCTTCCAGTACAGATTCAGCGCAGGGATGTCTAACTGGGCATGGAGAGACTCGCTTGTGGCGAAGTCCTCCCATCTGACATCAAGCACCCAGCGCAGAGCCTTGTTCTGGACACGCTGTGGTTTAAGTAAGTTTGTTTTGGCTGCAAGAGAGAGGGCTAGAGGAGAGTAAGTTATCAGAGGGCGTATTAGGGATTTGTAGAGGTGTAGTTTGGTGTGTTGGGAGGCATGTTTCAGCTTGTAGAGGCCCGCAAGGGCCTTGCTAGCTACTGCATGCTTTGAGTGAATGTGTCTGTGTAAGCAAAGAAGGTAGTCAAGATTAATGCCAAGGACTGTGACAGATTGTGTGATGGGGATGTAGGTGCGGGTGTCAGCTGTTCTGAGCTCGACAGGTAATGGAGGATCACGTTTCCTATAGTTAAAATATGTAATGCTGGATTTAGCTGCATTGGTTTTGATCCTCCATTTTTGTTCCCAGAAGGCAATCCTGTCGACCTCATTCTGTGTTTTGTGTGAGAGTGTATCTATATTGGCGTGAGTGGTGAGTTGTGTAATGTTGTCTGCATAGGCTAGTGTGATGGAGTTGTGGTATACAGGTGTTGGAATGTCGTTAGTGTATAAAATGTAGAGGGTAGGGGAGAGGACAGATCCCTGGGGTACTCCAGCATTTAGTGTGAAGTAGTCAGAGTAGCAGCCTTGGAATTTGATTCTCATTGTGCGGCAGTCAAGGAAGTTGAAGAGGAGTTTACGAGTAGTGAGAGGCAGGTTAAAGTTAGTGCAGAATTTGTGTTTGAGCCCTACATGCCGGACAGTGTCAAAAGCTTTTTCAACGTCTTTTGCAACCAGGGCTGTCCTGTTTCTTTGTTTTGTGTTTATGTGGATGTAGTTGAGAGTGATGTTAATGGCATCCTGTGTAGATCTTCTAGTTCTGAAGCCAAACTGGCTGTTAGAAAGAAGTGAGTTGTGTTCCAGGTATCTGCGAAGACGATGGTTGATGAGTTTTTCAAAGAGTTTACCTAATGTTTCGAGGAGGCTGATAGGGCGATAGTTTCTAGGGTCAGAGTGGTCTTTATTGGGTTTGGGAAGGAGGATAGCGGTAGCAGCTTTGAAGAGTGAAGGGAAGTAACCAGAAGCAAGGGAGGCATTGAGGAGGTTTTGCTGTTCTTGGCTCCGAGGTCCCTACCTCGGCATCCAATACTGTCCACACCCCTTTCTTTACTCACTCAAAGTTCTGTGTCTACACGCCCTCATCCACCACCTAAACCTCAGCACCCCCTTCTTCTCATAAGTCCGGCAAAAAATCCCCATTGCCGGGTTCTTCATTTCCTACTAGTTCTGTAATGTGTGTGGAGGTTCATCCTCCTCCTCGTTCAATGTCTTCATCCCTGTCCCCTCCCACGTTCCTTCCTTGACTGCCCCGCCCCAGGGCGCTTCCACTCCTGTCCCTCCCAAGCTCTTTGACATTTTCCTCTTCCATCTCCTCGCCCTCTAGTACAGTCTAGTCTCCCTGATAGTTGCTCACCCTCCTCCTTCCATTTCTAATGTAGTCCCCCATTCTGCATCTTCGTCTTCCGAAACACTGGAAGCTATTGCAGAATATAGAGACTGGAACGTTGATGGACACCGCTCCACCTCCGGTTCCTCCTCCTCTCTTTTCCGTCTACACCCCACCTTCCTTCACAGCGTCCCACTTCTTCTCTGATTACAGATCTTCCACTTCCTCCACATGTGGACTTTTCTAACCCTAGTCCATAGATACCTCTAACATTGACTTATATCTCTCCATAAATCATGGCTTATTTGCGGTGGAATATCCGAGGCCTCAGGAGTAACCAGGTTGAGCTTCAGGTGTTGCTCTCCCAGTTTTTCCTGTTGGTGTCTGTTTGCAAGAACCCAAATTGCAATCCTCTGTTATCCGGCCCTTTTCAGACTATGATTTGTTGTATTCATCAGATCCTTTTCCGATGGAACCTTTAACGAAAGTGCTCTTCTTATATGCACTGGTGTTCAATCCGTCAGCTCTATGTTCATTCTTCTCTACATTACACCTGAGCCATTATCCACTTGAATAAGTGGTATACACTCTGTTCTTTATATCTCTCCCCTTCGCGAGCATTGTCTATCCCAGATGTTGATTTTCTGGTTTCTTCTATTACTTGGCGATTTTAACGCACAACATTTTCTTTGGGGAGGGTCGTACTGTGACTCCCGTGGCATTCAGTTGGAGGCATTTCTTGCTTCTCTCCCCTCCGTGTTTTAAATACGGGTACTCCTACCCATTTTGATCCCCGAACTCATTCTTTCTCCTGCATTGATCTATCCATCTGCTCTTCATCAACTGTCCTTGAATTCACCTGGTCTGTTCTCCCGGACTTACATGATAGCGATCATTTCCCAATCATCCTTAGGTCCCTTCGTATCTCCACCTCCTCGTAGCCCACGCTGGCAATTTGACAGGGCAAAATGGGACCTTTACGCACATCTTACTGCCTTTCATGAGGTTCCTTCCTTGTCCTCCATTGATGAGGTTTTACATCTCTTTTCGTCCTCTGTCTTCATGGCAGCTTCACATTCTATCCCCCAAACCTCGGGCAAGCATTCTCAGAAGTGTGTGCCTTGGTGGTCTCCTGCTTGTGATCGGGCAGTACGTTTGAAACGCGCTGAGTTTAGCAGGTATCGGTATAACAGAACCACAGAGAGACTCCTTCATTTTAAGCAGAAGAGAGCAATTGCTCACTGTGTCATACGTGACGCTAAACACACTTGCTGGCGAGATTACATTTCTACGGTCACTTTGGCTTCCTCAATGAGTGCAGTCTGGAAGAAAGTGCGGAAATTGAGTGGTAAATTCTCCCCCGACCCGGCTCCTGTTCTTCAGGTTGCCGGTGTTGATATAGCACACCCTCTTGCCGTTGCCACTGGCACAGGAGATACCATGATCACGAAGATTCCCACTCGGATTTAACCCCATTTATGCACACTCTCTGCTTCCTATTGGTGAGCCATGATCGATCCATGACAGCACTTTTCCCCCAATGCCATGAGCTGCCACTTTCTTTAACAGTCTCTGGTGCGGTACTCTATCAAAAGCCTTACTAAAATCTAAATAAACAATATCGAATTCTTTATCGTGATCAACAGCCTCAAAAGCTTTACTAAAGAAGGTTAATAAATTAGATAGGCAGGAACGGCCTCTTGTGAATCCATGCTGAGTATTATTAATCAAATTATGGTTATCTAAATGGCTTCTAATAATATCAGCTATAATTTGCCTACAATTGAGGTCAGGCTTATTGGGCGGTAATTTGACGGTAGTGACTTGTCCCCTGCTTTAAAAATAGGAATTACATTAGCCATCTTCCACATATCCGATACTACACCTGTTTGAAGAGATAAATTAAAAATGTTAGATATTGGTTCACAAAGTTCCATTTTGAATTCCTTAAGAACCCTTGCAAAAAGCTCATCAGGACCCGGCGATTTATTTTGTTTCAGACGGTCTACTTGTTTCATAACCATTTCGACTTGTTTCATAACCATTTCGACTTGTTTCATAACAAAAATCAGGTGTTTTATGACTGTCCTGCAAAATCCGCATCTGCATCCGCATCTGCCCGGATGTCAAGATGTGACATCCGTAATCCGCGTCTGCATCCGCATTTTACTGTAAGCAGATATCCGCATCCGCATCCGTATTTACTGTAAGTAGATATCCGCATCTGCATCCACATCCGTATTTTACTGTAAGCAGATATCCGCATCCGTATCTGCATCCGCAAAATAAGCAAGTAAGACATCCGTATACACATCCGCACACCGGATATCTAAATTTTTCACATCCGATACATCCCTAGCACATTATAAGATTCTTCTCTAAGAGAAGAAAAATCTAAGGGCTTTAACTCGCTGACAGACTTAGAAGAAAGGAACAAGGGGCATAGATGGAGCCCCTGAGAAATGCAGACCAGATGATTACCAATTTCAGTGGCAACGGCAAGAGGGTGTGCTATATCAACACCGGCAACCTGAAGAACAGGAGCCGGGTAGGGGAGAATTTACCACTCAATTTCCGCACTTTCTTCAGACTGCACTCATTGAGGAAGCCAAAGTGACCATAGAAACGTAATCTCGCCAGCAAGTGCGTTTAGCGTCACGTATGACACGGCGAGCAATTGCTCTCTTCTGCTTAAAATCAAGGAGATAGATTACAAGAAGGACTTGCATGGTCATCTGCACCACAGACTGGGCATTCGGCCATGGACCTGCAATATTTTGCTGAATGACCAAATGCCAGCAATTTCTACACTGTTGTGGTGTAGGGTCACCTTTCAAACTTGTAAACGTTGACCTGCAATGTAGACCGAGTGGAAGTTCATGGCAGTCAAATGTTAAACAAGCTATATTGCAAGGATAGCGTCTTCACTTATTGGCAGGGAGGACAAAGGAGCCAACTTTAGGATAGGGAGTTCTTGGAGCTCAAGCTGCTCCAAAATGTCATCACCACATGTCTGGAAATTCCGTTGGACAATGGTGTGGGGTAAAATGACAGTACCACTACAAGAATTGAAGAATGATGCTTGTCAATAGTGATAGGAATAGTATATATAGTCGTAAGAAGAGAAAGATCGGAGCTTGGCCAGCATTCTGGACCGTGATGATCGAGTGCCGCTCTTGAGGCATGAAATGAGATATCTTTACCTACATGGCATAGGAGAGCTTTACCAATACTATGATCGGAAAGATAGGTATTAGTAGAGGTCGGTCGTAGAGTAAAAAACTTTGTCCATTGAGTAGTGTGAAACAAAGTGTTTAAGGGAGTGCATGATGTGCTGGTGGTTTCTGATATGAGTGAGAAGGAAGTTTCGAATCGTCATGTAGAGTCTTGGTCGTTTGGGTGTGAGACCAGGGTGGTCCGACGTGTGATGGGTGAGCAATCCAAAACTTGCCGCACCGTTGAGGAAGCGGAATCAAGGTCAAGAAGAGTGAAGGTCAGACGTGTCAAAAGGGCCAGTCGGAACCCTGGTACCTAAAGCATGTGACAATCGGCACCAGCAAGAGGTACAGGGGTATTAGAGGTGTCCCGAAGAGTTGTCCATTAACGAGGTAGGGTCAGTACTGGGTGCGGTATCAAGAAAGGCCGGGGGGTAGGTTCACGGATTAGGGCATCCATGGTTAGGTTACTTCTTTCTTTTTATTTTTAAGAAAAAAAAGAAAGAAAGAAAATAAAATAAAAATAAAAAAAGAATAAAAAAGGGGGAACGTGGAGGAATAGCTCCTAGGAGGAATGAAAGGGGCGTAAATCCCCCTCCGTGCCCAAGAGGACCTCAACACCGCAAGTAAGTGCAGATGCTGCATGGAACCTGTGCCATACCTTTCATGCCAGTAAACCAGCAATCCGGGATAGCAACCTCATATCCACCGAGCCACCTCGGCGGACAAAGAAGGGCGGCCGGATACCCACCACAAAGCATACCGCCTCCGGCCACCACCCCGAGTCAAAGGTGGCCTCAGGGTACACCTGTTGCCTGAAAGATACCCAAGGCCACTCCCCGGGGAGACCGGAGGGATCGGGACATCCCCAGACGATCCAGAATCCACAGCAAACACCACCGCCAAGAGCCTCAACGGAATGGGATGGACCACGGTACTCTTTCCCCTACCTAGGAACTAGGTAGGGGAAGGAATAAGGAGGGATGAGGAGGAGGAGGAGGAGGAAAAGGAAAGGGAGGATGGGGAAGATGGGAAAGGGAAGGGGATAATGGGGGAATTAGGTTCGGTCTGAGGAAGAAGACCAAGAGGTCAATTCCTCAGACCGATAGCCTCTTTACCATGACAAGGAGCCCCTCTTAAAAAAGGTACCAAAGTTATATTCTACATTCTCCTTCTGGGTGCTCTTCTTGGCTAACATATCAACTTGATCATGAAGGAGTAATCCAATGTGTGATGGAAACCATAGCAATTGTACATTAATTCCTTTGTCCGGTTTTTGAGTATCTATACCTGGCTTCTCCCATACCTGGAGTCTACCTGGAGAGAATTCCAGGGGTCAACGCCCCGCAGCCCGGTCCGTGACCAGGCCTCCTGTTGGACCAGAGCCTGATCAACCAGGCTGTTACTGCTGGCCACACGCCTCCAGCGTCGAACCACAGCCCGGCTGGTCAGGTACCGACTTTAGGTGCCTGTCCAGTGCCTGCTTGAAGACAGCCGGGTTTTGTTGGTAATCCCCTGATGTATGCTGGGAGGTTAGTTAGTTTGATATCTTTATTATGCACCCCATACCCATCCTGTGGGCGGTAGTCAAAAGATTACAGAGGTACATAATGGGTCCAGGGACTGGACCCCAAAGTTATGATAGCTGAGCAAGTTACAAGGTAATGAACTAACAAGCTACAAAGGTAATGAACTCACAAGTTACAAAGGTAATGAAACATGTAAGTAAATTTACTTACTTACGTTTATACATGGTTACAATCATGAACAAATTATAACGCAATGAACACTTCACTAGTCTACGTCACAACTGTAATGAGTTCTTGGTGCAAATTTTATTGTTGGGTCACACACACACACTTACATATACACATACACACACACACATACACACACATATATACATACACACACGCACACACAACGGCCCAGCCTTCAATCGACATGTGCACAGGACAAAAAAGGGAATCAACACGCCCACACACACACACACACACACACACAGGAGAGCAGAGCCCAGTAGCAGACAGCGAAGAGGCGGGGCCAGGAGCTGAGACTCGACCCTGCAACCACAGTGGTGAGTACAATTAGGTGAGTACACACACACACACACACACACACACACGTAGCAATGCTTTATTTACAGGGAGCAAAGTCAGGTATTTTCCCGAATGGTCTGTAATATACCACTGTGATAAAATACTTTGACATATCTTGAACATTTCTGAGGGCACTTGAACAATCTTTGGCCCTGACACTTATTGTGTTGTCCCTCAACGTGCTAGTGGCACCCCCTGCTCTTCATTGGGGGATGTTACATCGCCTGCCGAGTCTTTTGCTTTCGTACGGAGTGATTTTTGTGTGCAAGTTTGGTACTAACCCCTCGAGAATTTTCCATTTTATATAATAATGTATTCTCCCGCCTTGTTCTGGGGAAAAGTACAGGTTTAGGAATTTAAGCGCCCCCAGAATTGAGGTGGTTTATCGCACTTATTTCGGTAAAGGGGTTTTCTGCACATTTTCAAGGTAGAATTTTACCCGCCTTAAAAGGGGCCCCTTTTGCAGCAATATTCTACCCTTAGATAGAACAAGCGATCTGAAAAGTGTCAACAGGGCTTGGCACCCCTGGTTTTGAAGGTTTTCATTATCCATCCTGTCTTTTTTTTGAGCAGATGCAATTGCTACTTTGTTATGGCCCTTTGAAGGTGAGATCCTCTGACATGATCACCCCCCGGTCTTTGACATTATTTTTTCGCTCTATTGTGGGTTGGGAATTAGTTTTGACCCCGGTGAGTTTTTAAATTTTCCCCACTTTTTCCGTATCTGAGTAATTGAAATTTCTCATCATTGAACTTCATATTGTTTTCTGCAGCCCATTTAAAGTTTTGGGTTTTTATGTCTGCTTGGAGTCGGGCCGGGTTCTTCAACGGTGGACACTGTCATACAGATTGGGGTGTCATCTAAAAAGGAAGAAAAGCACTGGGGTTATACCCCCTGTCAATATCTGATATGAGGATGAGGAATAGGATGGGAGCAAGTACTGTCCCTTTTGTGGAACAGAGTTTTTCACAGTAGCTGCCTCAGACTTTACTCTGTTCTACTCTTTTTTTGTTCTACATTTTGGAAAATTATAGATCCATCACCAACTTTTCCTGTTATTCCTTTATCCGCTTTTTGTGTGCTATTACACCATGGTCACACTTGTCAAAGGCTTTGAAAAATCTTTTATATAACATCTGCATTCTGTTTAACTTCTGGGAGCACCCAGGACCTTGTCGTAGTGGTCCAGTAGTTGGGACAGACGGGAGCGGCCTGCTCTAACCATGCTGTCCCGGGTTGTGCCCAAATTTATGGATCAAGATGGGTGGCGATCTTTTTAGAACCCTTTTAAAGATTTTTATGATATGGGACGTTAGGGAATTGGTCTGTAGTTCTTTTCTATTGCTTTTTGCCCTCTTTGTGGAGTCTGTTTTTTTGGCTGCGGGGCGATCCCAGTGTCCATGCTTCCTTCCATAAGATGTTAAAAACATTTATAGGGGCTTCTTGCAGTTCTTGATGAACACGGGGGTTCCATGAGTCTGGGTCTGGAGAGGGGCATGGGCATGTCATTTTTTGCCTTTTCGAAGTCATTTTGGGGCTTTGATGCCCAAAAAGGGATGCGTCTGTCAAATTCTGTGGCACTTCTTAAAAAAATTTATTTAGGTTTTTTTTTTTCAGTCTGGGTTGGGGGCTGCTAAAAACTGAAGTCATACTGGGCTTAAGTAACTCAATTTCTTGCTGTCATCTGTGTTTGGACCCATCCCCGTTTAAGTGGGGGCCCGTACTTTTTTGTTGTTCTGACTTTGATTTTTTCATAGGAAAAGAAATACTTTGGGTTTTTTCAATTTCATTTATGGCTTTTTGTTCTTCCCCTGTCTCTTGATTCCTGTAAGATTCCTTTATTTTAATTCAAGTTTTCTATTTCTCTGACTAGTGTCCCCTACGTATTTCAGAGATATTGGCCTCCTGTAGCCGCCTTTTGTTATTCTTTTCCTTTTGCCTGTATAGGGGGCGCCCTCTCTTTTTAGTTTGCATCTTCTCCTCCTTTTAGAACATAAGAACATAAAAAAGAAGGAACACTGGGGAGCCCGGCCTAAGGCCCTTTGGGGGCAGGTCCAAATCTCCAACGGCTTAAGCCCCGACCCAGCCAGGTCGGGGTTACATTTTTCCAAAGGGGGGAAACCATCTGGGCCCCAGCACAGGCCAGTCAGGACCAACTCACACCCAACCGCACCCACTCATATAATTGTCTAGTTGACCACCTGGTCGGGCCCACCACCCCGGTCGGTCACTTCCACAAAAGGGAAATTAAAAACAGCTTTCCGACCTGGTAATACAAGCTAGTCCCGGTCCAAATTCACCCATCACACCCACCTGTATTTATCTAACTATTTTTAAACACACAACGTCTTAGCATCTATGACGGTACTCAGGAGTTTGTTCCACTCATCCACAACTCTATTACCAAACCAGTGCTTTCCTATATCCTTCCTGAACTTTTCCAACTTGGGGTATTGCTGCGAGTCCTGTCTTGGCTGGATATTTTCAGCACGCTATTTACATCCCCTTTATTTATTCCTGTTTTCCATTTATACACCTCAATCGCCCCCTAATTCTACGCCTTTCTAGAGAGTGCAGATTCAGGGCCCTCAGTCTATCCTCGTAGGGAAATTTCGATACATGGGATCCAACTTTGTCATCATCGCTGGCGCATTTTCCAGTGCATTTTATATCCATTCTGTAATACGGTGACAGAACTTTGTCAGCATAATCCTAAATGAGGCCCACAACCAAAGATATAGCGAGTTGTAGAACAACCTGAGGACTTCTGTGTTTATACTTCTTGATATGAAGCCAAGTTCTGTTAGCTTTATTGCGAGCTAGCAGCACTGTTGTCTTGGCTGATTACTACTAGCAGAACTCCTAAATCCTTCTCGCAATCAAGTAATAAGATCTACATTATTCAGCTTATATATGGCATGGTTATTGTCCTGCCAACATTTAAGAACTTTGCATTGTTTACATTAAACTGCATCTATATTTACTTCTCCGACCACTGCATCAGTCTGTTCAAATCATCCTGGAGTGCTCTAATGTCTCATTTGAATGAATTGGACGACCTATTTGATGTCATGTGTAAATTTACTTATGTTACTATTTATTCCCTCATCTATGTCGTTTATGTAAATTATGTAAACAACAGGGGGGGCCCAAAACTGACCCCTGTGGAACACAGCGAGCGCCCCATTCTGATTTCTCTCCATTTAATACAAACTCTCTGCCGCCCTATTTGTCAACCATGCCTCTACCCAGGAAAAAATTTCTCCTGCTATTCCGTGTGCCTTAAGTTTCCTCAGTAGCCACTCTGATGTGGAACACATCGAAAACCTTACTAAGTCCATATACACAATATCATATTCATTATACCATGATCTACCTCCTCAAACGCCTTAGTAAGAAAAAAGGTTCAAGTAAATTCGTAAGACAGGAACGCCCCTTAGTAAAACCAAGTTCGCATTAATCAATTTATGCTTTCAAGATGGCTTTGAATTGCCTCAACATTATTGATTCCATAAATTTACCAACTATGGAGGTAAGGCTTATTGGTCTATAGTTCAAGCTAAGGACCTGTCACCTGCCTTGTAAATAGGTATTACATTTGCCTGATCATTTTGTTGATCTGGGGCTCCTACATGCATGTCTGGACCACTATTATGTTGTGATCTGGATATATTGTTTTGATATGATGACATTTCGTATCAGATCATCATTGTTAGTGAAGATGAGGTCCAGCGTATTCTCTAATCTTGTAGAAACCACTGTTGCTGGTTTAAGGTGAATTTATTGCAGAGATTTGAAATTCATGCATGTGTGAATTTTCATCTGAGCTATCTCAGGTAGACTCAGGTAGTCTCCCCTGCTCCCCGCCCATCATTCATACGCCTTCCACCATTTTACTACCCCTCCCGGCAGCCAGCCCCCTTCCACCCCACCCCACACATCTCTAACAACCCACAGCCACCGTCAGGTCAGCCCAACCCACAAGACAAGCCAAATCCATAAAGATCCTATTTCTGCATTTTGTCAGTAAAACACAGCAGTTCTAGACCTTGACCCTGCTCCCCACGACACCCCCTCATTCCATGACACATACAAGTACAGTGGACCCTGTGGTGTTTGTCCTGCTCAAAGCCTCCCTTTTATGTAAGTGTATTTTAAATGCTTTTATAAGTGGTTTTGGGGGTCTAAAAGGACTAGTCTACTTTGGTATTTCTTAAGGGAATAAATTCGGTTGGTAATGGCACTTGAGCAGCATTCTGTTATGAAAAATGGACGAACACCGGGGGTCCTGTAGTCTGCTACCAAATACAAAACCGCCCTTCTCCCTCCCCTCCCATCAAAGCCTAAAGCCTGCAAGGTCAGAAAGACATGCATACCACTCTCCCAAACCATTTATGCACTACGTCCAAAAGGAACAAAAATATACCACATGGTATGCCATATCCTCCTCCCCACACCTATCACTTAATGCCCTCCTTTCCCTCTTCCCAGGCAGTACAATCGCTTTCAGATGCAACGATCCCCATTCAAAGAAACCTATACACAAACTCCTTGCACACAGGTTTTTATACAACTTCCTCCAATCCTTTCTTTATACCTTCCAATCATACACTGAGTATATCGCTTGTCCCTGCAGCACCTCCCATCCCTACCCAGAAGGCTCCCTGATACCCTCTTCAGCTCCCTAACCACCATGATACACCTCAACATTCCTCACATAAATCATTCCCCTTCCACCACCTTCAAACATCTTCCATAAACAATCCACCCATTTCCCATGCACCCCACCACCTGGGTTGGAAAAATAAATACATAAGCAGTATAATGTGATCCTTTATTGACAACGTTTCTCCCACGCGGTAGGCACATTGATGAAGCCCACTGCGTGGGCAAAGTATTGACGATGGATCACGTCCTCCTGCTGCTCATTCGTGGCTCCACCGTGTAAGTATTTTATACCATTTGGTTTCCACCACCCGCAAGTATCGATGCTTAATGTAAACACACTGCCAAGCGCTTGCTAATGGAATAGCCCCTAACTCCCTGTCATGCTCTCATCATTACCACATCCTTACTCAACCACGCCCTCCACAACCCCATATATAATGTAAGACCTTCGTTGCAATTCCCTTACATCCTCAAAAATAATGGGAAACACTATACCACATGCCATAGTTTACTAAACACTAAGGAGTTGACGATCACACCCTCTGATGCAATGTGGCGTCCCCAGGCCTCCAGCCACCCATCGTGTTGCCTCCTGCCACCATCCCTGCATTAACCTCCCAGGCCTCCACCAGTTCCGCCGGTACACCACCCAGCAAATCTTCACATGCTCCCACCGTAGCCACACCTTCCCTCCCCACCACCCACCTACCTTCAACAATTTGAGTTACCATAGTTTACCTTCATTCCAAGTAGCCTTCCCAAAAATCTACTGTTTTACATTCTGCTCTAACTCATCACCATCTCTCACCAGTACCGTGGTATCATCCACATATCCAACATCCATCCTCCCTTCCCCTCAATACCTCCTTTAACTAAATGATAAAATGGATCTTGCAAGCATGTAGAGCAAGACTTAGGACAGAGGCATCCCTGTCTGTCCCTTATCCATAGGCACCTCCCATCCCATCCTACAATTTACCTGTACTCTAACCTCCTAACTCATCTACATCTCTCACCAGTACCGGTGGTATCATCCACATATCCAACAATCCCTGCATCCCTCCCTTCCCCTCAGCCACCCCTCCTGAAACTAAGCGATAAATGGATCTTTGCAAGCATGCAAAGCAAGACTTAGGACAAGAGGCATCTACTGTCTCAATCCCTTATCCATAGGCACCTCCCATCCCATCCTACAATTTACCACATACCTAACCATGGCTCCCCATACAGTCTCTCTACCCAGCCCTACTAATTCATCTCCAAAACCCTGCCGCCTCATCGATGCCCAGAACACCCTCCCCTACTCTCAATAAAATCCTAATTTGACTATATTACATGTGCTTTACCTGAAATCTCACATTTGCCCATATGTAGGGCCATTCCCAACACTTTTAAGCCTATTACCTAGCAGCTGTGAAGATCTTATAATCGCACACATTAAAGTAATAAATCTATAATCATTAAATACGTCTACATTCCTCTTATTTCTTCACCAATACCACAACCCCAGTGTTGCATACTTCCCAAAACCTTCCCATTCTTCATGCAATTGAACACCTTAACTAAGCAATCCCTTAGGGTCTCACAATTATGCACACAATCATTGAGGAACATCTAATCAGGGAGCCTACTCTTTGCTCAAACCCTGCACTGCCTCCCATACCCTCTCCTCCTAATCTCTCCCTCCATGTCCATCCTGTCTTCCTTACTAACAATACACCTAATTCCTTCCCCCTATTACTGCCTTTCCCTCACCCCCTCTCCTCCTTTGCAAATACTCCTTAACCCAGTGATCTGTAGTTACTTGTTAACCATAGTTCTTAGCAATTGACCTGTAGAAATTTGTCTTGGGACTGCCTCCTTGTAAGCTGGCCCCTGGCCCCTGTTGAACTGACACTCTGAGATGCTCCTCTCAGACTTACAAGTCAGGGGAAAATTTTTAATAACTGCAGCTGCAAAATTCCCCACCAATGCACGATGGTTTTAACTTTTGATGGAAAGAATTTTTTTAACCTAGTCTTCCAATCCCCCTAAGCCTTAACCCTTAAACACCATGTGTGGGGAAGGCCCAATCTGCAAAATCAAGTGGTATTAGTGTCCTGCCTGCATCTCAATTTCCCTTTTTCAAAGGTACCCCCACTATATATTCGTAAGTGAAAATCAGACAATACTTGGGGGATTGCCTTATTACCTTAAGGGGGCGTTCCCCCCTTTTAAAACCCCACAGCTCAAAAACCCCCTTTAAACCCGAATATCGCCGGCCAGCTATCTAAGAGAAATCAGGTTTATCTTACTCGGGGGCCTGGGCCGAGACAAATATCCGTCGGGGGAAAGCCTCGTGATTCTTGGTTCCAAGGCAAGTATTTTGAAGACACGTGGGCAAAGTTAGCTCTTAGTACCTTGTTATCACCATGGCATCATCCAAAAAGGGAACTAGCATCTCCCGCCTAGTTTCAAGTGTGGGGCTGGTTCTCCTTAGCTAACATAACCTAATGTTCGCCTATTGAAGGCCCAAACCTACCTATGTTAAAGGGCCCCAGGGCTTTTATTAATATATAAAGTTGCCTCAATAACCCAATATTAGTCACTACCTGTACAAACCCACCTGACCTTCATAGGAGAGTAAATCATCATTTAATATTTTTCTCCTTACCCCAACAGGGGTGTTTGTTTGGGTGGGTGTGTGGGTTCATAAACTCCGAGGACCCATCCCTGGTATTTTAAG
Source organism: Cherax destructor (assembly GCA_009830355.1). Classification (NCBI taxonomy): domain Eukaryota; kingdom Metazoa; phylum Arthropoda; class Malacostraca; order Decapoda; family Parastacidae; genus Cherax; species Cherax destructor. The sequence continues at coordinate 21,818 of WNWK01031705.1, forward strand.
GCTTCATATCTTATTTACCCTGTGGAACTTGAGCAACTCAGTTTTGGGGGCCTTATCAAACAAAAAATAACAATAACAATACCCAAAGCGGTAAGATTGTCCAAACCTTACCATGCAAATAAAATAGATATATACAAATAGACAGATCACCACTTCAGGGAAGCCATTAATAGAATATCGTAAAAAAACTAACAAAAAAAATCAAAACCCTGTGTAGTATGCAAAAAAACAAACAAACGTTCCCTGCATGGATTACATCACTTTTGGTAAATGCTGCCACGCCCCCTTTTGTTGACATCCAAAATCTCTACAGGATTTAAACAAGGGAAGTGTTTTGGGATGTCCAAATGAACCCCAACTGTGGAATAAAATCACATCAAAATTTAAAAGAGAAAAACCAAATCAGACTTCATAAAAAAAATGACAGCTTTCTATAACAGTTGGTAAAGTAAAAAAACAGGGCCAGATGGTGCACCCCCGGTAAAATGTTAAAATGGTTGACAGTAAATGTAAGAATGATGGTGCCCCGAAGAGGACAGGAGCTCTAGTGAAATAAATGATGGGGGAAACAGGGTAACAAAGGGCACACAAAAACAGTGCTACAAACTAGCAATACCATGGTAGATAGTAAACAAGGGAATGTCCCGGAAAATGAAGATAAAATTTCCGGGGAAAAAGTTGAAGGC